>JAUESO010000072.1:0-252266 GCA_030914385.1 Drosophila antonietae | reverse complement strand
AATAATTGGAACAATTTTTTTTTAAAGTAAATTTAGGCTTCTAAACTCAAAAATGAACTCAGAAAAAATATAGAAGTTTTTGTTTAGCCGTCAGGTGCAAAAAAGGTAATAAGTGTCTCAAGACACTCTTGGGCATCTAAGAGTAAAAAAAACGTATTTAATAGAAATGTTAATTTTTATTATTCATATGATATGTTTTAAAACAATTTTTGGTTGATGTGCAGCATAGATGTAAATTACATTTTTCACAAATGCATTGCGTTTGTGATGATTTACAGAGCTTGCACCGTCTCTTATTGTCCCGATCCAACCAATTTGGGAAGTGGTTGACTTGGTCAAAACGTAATTCCGCTATTGGGTGTAAAGTTTTTTTTCCAAGTTTAAGCTCAAGCTGTGATGGTCGGGCCCGTGGGGATTGTGAAAAAGGTGACCGATCTGTTCGCAAAGATGGTGACTGCATCTGGTCTTGTAGAGATACGGTACTGACTGTAGCAAACGGTTTAACACCTACGTAAGTTGACAATAAGCGAACGGCCTTGTTATCCTTCCAAAGTACATTACTGACTTCTACCCCGTATGACGTGCCTACGAACTCAGTCGAAAAACCTCTCGGCTTTTTGTTAATGATTGTATCGTCAGGTAGCTTGCAATTGGGGATTCGATTCGCACGTACTGTGCCAAGGCTATAAATATAGAAGATGGCAAAGCCACGCATGTTATACCTTTAATAGTTGGTAGTGGCGATCGTTGTCTTTTCAGGGATTTCCTAATAGGCTCAGACTGACCATTATCAGGCACATTCTCTTCATCATTACAAGCAAATGATATTGTGCTAATATCCTCCACAGCAGCTATTAGAGTTTCTGCCACATTTAAGTCATCTTCCTCGTCGTCACTTGACTCGGATAACTCTGCATCGGAAGGACATTCTCAAACAATTCCAACAACTGTTCATCAGTTAAATCGGATAATTTGAATCGTACCCGGTTTGCCATCTTTATATGGTTAATATGTCAGTTTCTAGTAAAACAATCCATATAATGAATAAGTGTACACACAAAATTGCAAGCAGTTGTGAAATAGCTGCTGGTAAAAAAAGTTGCTTGCAGCCCCAAAAGTGTCTCAAGACACTTATCACTGTTTTTAAGCTACAACGCACGATTTTTTATTTATTTTTATTTTTGTAAACTAGTTTTCATTGTAAATAAACATACCTTCCAATAAAAAATTATTTTAAATGGATTGCTTTCACAGATTTTGTAAATAATTGTTGCACAACAGCACATGCAGCAGATCAATTTACAACGCGCGAAAAAACATATGTTTTGTGTTTATGAAAATAAAAAGTACCGTTTAAAGCACTGGAGAGCTTTTAAAGCTTTTTTCTCAGTAAATTTGAATGTTTTATTAACGATCAAGCAATATTTGAAAGACAAAAAAGCTCCCATTTTTTTTTTAAATTTAAAAATAAAATAAGTGTCTCAAGACACTTATGAGCGTTAGAGGGTTAATAATTAATTCAATATGTCAAGCAGGGTATCGCTTAGTCGGCACTCTCTAAATGGCCACACTTTGATGGAATATCTCAATTTATCTTAAGTTTTTAACTAGTTTGAAGAGGCCACTCGAGAGCCGTTTGCCGCCAACAGCTGTGCCTTAATTTTCACATTTCTCCACTGCCAAAGGCTTCATTTCCTGCTTCATTTAAATGTTTTTCATTCTCTCTTTCTCTCTGTTTTGTTACGTATTTAATTTATTCAGAAATTCTGCATAATAAATTCAGCTAATCCCTTTTTGGAATTGATTAAATTGACAATTTGAGGTTCTGTAACAATTTTTTGATGTCAATAACAAAGCTAAATATATTTTATTCCATCAAAATCTTAAGTGTTTCCATTTAATTTCATTTCAAGTGTTTCCAACTTAATCAGAAGCCAATCATGAGGTTTGAGCTAATAAATGTCAAGCGTGTTAATAGTAAATTGAGTTTCTTTCTTTTAAAACACATTTCAAGCTCACAGACGGTTACACTCACTAAAGATATATGTATGTATGTGCATCGGTATGTAAGTTTGTGTCTGTATCGAACAGCTTGTCACGCTTTGTTGTGAGTAGCAATAAATGGTAAAGAACTAAGAATTTCATTAAGCACAATCATCGCCATCAGCATTCGAGCGACATGAGCGCAAATGAAAAGCCTTGAGCAGGATAAAGGATATGTGATATAAACGTGCCGCTGTCAAAGTGAATGCCTCGCAGTGTGCTAAACATTTAGTTGCATATCCGCCGGCTAAGTGGAAACTTAAGCACGTTGACTAAGAAGCAAAAGCAAACGAATCGACAACAAAAATGGTTTTAAACAGGAAATGGGAAGCTCTTAACGACAAAGAGAGAGAGAGAGAGTGTGAGTAAGAGAGAAAACATTAAATGTGGGCTATATCTAGTAACATCTGACAGTCAATGACTGTTGTTATTGCTATTCTTTTTTAGCAGACTTTTAATTTACAGTAGTTGAACAGAAGCTCAACTTACTGCTTGCGCAAAGAGCAGATCTCTTTTATACATAACTTGCAAATAACTGTTAACCATTTTAATATTCACGAGATCAGCCGAAGCAAAGCATACTTGCGCACTCTCGCTCTCAGCAAGCGTCTTCGGTTGTTTTCTTTCGCCTTCGTGTGACGCTCTCTCAACGAACTTCGTTTAGAGAGCGATACGATTGACGCTTGACCAATGAGATTTAGTAAGCAAATAACTGAAAGAGTCTATGTGAATTGCCTTCATATTCACATACACATGCATACACTCACATTCTTGTTGCTCCATAAAACTCAATTAAGCGTTCGGGAAAAACGAGAGAAAGAAGCCGATCGCGAACAAACTCGTTGAAGAACCGAAGCAATCGGTTGCTCTCTGACTATTTTCGCTAAGTGCAAGGGCAAGACATTTTTTTGCAGACATTGAGAAACGTTTAATAGATATTCGCGAGCTCTGCTTTTAATGCAGTTAAAGTATATAAATAGGCTAGTTCATCAAAAATAATAATAATAATTAATCTTCCTCATAATATTAACACTGCTAAAGATCAAAAGTTAATTTAAGCATCATTTCCTTTAACTTGTTCAAATGAACTTAACTTGCCTTGCCTTCATATTATGAGAATTTAAATCTTACGCTAGCTTAACTTTTTCAACGAATTATTGACACAAGACGAGCACAGCTGCGCAGCAATTTTATTTAGCTGGCCGTAAGGCAAATTGTAATTGAAATTTTCATTTATAAACTGAGCACAAAATCGAATTTTTGTTACAGCTAACAGAATTTGAAGTCAACATTGAAAGTAAAACAACTGCTCTTTACACAGTTTACAAATTATGTTAAGCTAACAGAGTAATGTTAGCTTACAGCGCTCTTATCACTGCAACGGAATGTTATAGCACGCAGCTTTTACTAAATTTTCGCTATGAAATAAATAAATTCTATATCAAACCTATCATGTGCACACAGCTTTAAAATGTTCATTGAACGTGTGCCACGCCCACATAGAAACGGCGCAAGCATTGTTAGCTTATGAAATTGTGTAAATATTTGTGTGCACTGTGTAAGTAGCTGCAATTGAGTTGAGGCTAACTGGAACTCAAGAATAATTGCAGAAGTCGTACAACTTACCAATAGTCCCGTTTGAGCACATGCTGTTTCTGCTTCTGCTGCTGTTGCTGCTGCTGCTCCTGCTGCTTATGTGTATTGTCAATTGTATACCAGCGTGCTAGCAGCTCTTTGTCCTGTGCCGTCACATGCTCCACGGCTAGCAACGCTGCATAGATGTCCTCGTCGATGTGCGTGGGCAGCGGCAGACGGCCAATGCCATCGCCAATTAGGGCCAAGAAGAATACACTTTTCGAATGTGCATGACATGTGTCGATTTCATGCAGATAGTCGGCCAGCATATACGGATCACGATCCAGTTGTGTCACATCCAGAGCACCAGTGCCAAAGTGCATGTCGACAATTTCCAGCTGCATTAAGGAGAAATGTTCAATGTGAAATGTGATATTTAGAAATGTTAAAGAGGGTCGAATGAAATGTACTTGGCTTGATATAGATAGTTAGGTCGATTACTGTTTGCAATCGCTCTGTTATGTGAAATGTTATAATTAAAATCTAGAAATGTTAAAGAGAGCTGTCTGATATGTAACATTGTCTGATATGCATTTAGCTACATTCGCTTGCTGTTAGAAAATGTTATCATAAAATTTCCCTGCTCAGCTCTGTTAAGTCGTTTTTAAACACTCATTAACATTCTGTTAACCCACCTCGATTTGACGATCATCGTAGAGCGTTTGCAGTTCAGGTCCGACCAGTTCAAGCAGCATGCGTCGCTCCTGATTGAATTCCTGTTTGAGGCTGGCAACGTAGATTTTGATAAGCAGCGGCTTGGGCAGACGTGTCTGGGCGCTGGTAACGCCACGCAGCGCATTAAGGACGCTCTCATCGATGGGCGCAGCCATGTTTATTGGACAAATGCTTAAAGCCAACAACAGGGCAGGCAAGAGAAAAAACAACACAGTTTGTTGACAACTCTCTCTTTGCCTTATTTATGGTTTATACGAGAAATTGCTTGGCTTCTCTCTCTGTGTGTGTGTGTGTGCGTGCGTGTCTGTTGCCCTGTTTATTTAACTTGGCCAAAATCAAATGGCAAAGGCGTCGTCGTTGTTGTTGCCCTTGAGGCAGCTAACAGCAGCGCAAAGCTTTGGCACATGTTCAACATCAATTCGCATGCATGCTGTATCTATAGCTGCACATTTGTATCTATATGTATATATATATATATATATATCTCAATGTGTGTGTTCGTGTGTGTGCTTCTATCTATGTGTGTGTGTGGTCTATGGCACAGGAACTGTGTGTTTGCATTGCCTGCCAGCAGCTTGCCGCCAACATTTGCCTCGTGTGCATCGCGATCCGCGTGACAAAGTTTGAACCCTTTTTTTTCCCGTCGTTGTCCTCGTCGTTGCCTGCGAAATACAAATTGAAAAGCGTAAATGTATTTATGGCATTGGCGAAAATTTATGTAAAAGAGAAAAGACATAGAGAGAGAGGGAGGTAGGATAAAAACTGTTCAGAAAATAAATAGAAAACTTTTGACAAAGTTTTTCTGGTGTGAATCGCTGTTTTATGATCAGCGAGCTGACACGAGCTCTGGCATGTGTTAACAGTTCACTGCATTTCTCGTAGATTGAGCCAAATTTCAACTCAAAAGTTGTTGCCAAATTGTTCCAATAACAACAAAAACTAAATTGAATCGTTGTGCGCAAATCATTTGACAATAATTTGTCGTTCAGCAGTTTCTCTATAAGCTCTAAAGCACTGCGCTCCGAACTAGGTCAAATGAAAAACTAATTGAGTAAATGAAATTTAAGCACATAATTTACGAAAATCCATTTAGATTAGTTGACTTTGAGCTTCAATTTAAGCTGAGCTTAGCTGACTGAGCTTTTAGCTTGCTAACTTTTTTAAAAATTAATTAACATATTTAACGCTCATATGTGTATATATGTTGGTTTATATCAAATGTGTAGGCTATAGTAAGAGAAGGCATTTAAGTTGCCAGCTCAGCTTCTATTAAGTTCTGCCTCTCAGTTCTGTTATCTGCTAAAGAAACATATTTTCCCTCTGTTAAGCCGACAGCTCTACTCTCTGCTAAGCACGCAGTTCTGCCTCTGTCAATTAAGCAGCTCTGCCTCTGTTAAGCAGTCAGATCTCCTCTCTATTAAGCAAGTATTGTATTTCTCTGTTAAGCAAATACTTCTGTCTCTCACGAGTAGGCAGACCTGCATGCCTAACATGCAAGTAGTTATGCCTCTGTTAGGCATGCAGCTCTGCCCTTAGTTAAGCAGACAGATCTCCTCTCTATTAAGCAGGCAATTTATTTCGCTGTTAAGCAGGTAGTTCTGCTCTCTCCTAGACAGACAGATCTGCCCTCTGTTCAGCAGACAGTTCTACTCTCTGTTAAGCATGCAGCTCTGCCCTCTGTTAGCAGGCAATTTTACCTTGTATGAAGCAGACAGCTCTCTCGCTCTTAAGCCTCAATGCTTTTGTATGTAAGCTAACTAATTTATGTTATTTAAACTTCTGCTAAGTAGCTTACACGCATCAAATAGCATCTTAGATTTCAAAGACTATTTAACGGCAAACTTGCCTATTCCTGTCAGGCAGCTGGAATTCCCAAGTCCTTAGCACTTAAAATGTCATTTCAAGTAACTTAAGCTGAATCTTTCAACTACAGTTGTCTAAAAGTTAATAAGCAACATTTTAAAATTACATTCAGGGTATTTATTAGTCGTGTGGACCAGCACTCTTTTACACTTTTTGAGTTCGTTTCAAATTTCAATTTCTGTCAACTGTCCAGCCCTTATATGTATATAAAATTTAATAACGTTTCGCTCAGCCTTGAACGTGCACGCCCACGCACAGACCAGAGAGAAAAAAGGGAAATAAATTATGAATATAGCTGCAATTAATTCATTAATCAAACATAAGAGCTCTTTGTATCGACCACACATTAATTTATATTTTAATTAGCACAGGTAAATAAACAAAAGTTCAAGTATTTTATTAAAAAAAAAATACATTTCACTTTCTTTTTTTGCACAGAAATTCGTTATTGTTTATTTGATGTGCTCGCTCAATGAAATGTTCATAAATTTGTGGATTTTCAAAGGCGTCTGCAATAATTGAAATCAGTGTAGTTTCAATGTTGTTGTTCGTAGCTCAACGCGTTTGCGGGCTTTAATAGAGTGAGAAAGACAGAGAGACGATGAGCGCAGACTTTGGGCCAGGGCTTAAAGGCGCACAGAGTGAGCGGTCTAATGAAGACTCGACAACACGATGAGGTCTTTGGCTAACAAAATCGATTGCAATTAATTCCGCTTCAATGAGTTGGCTAAATTGCTCGTTTGAGTATTGGCCAGGAAGCGAAACAGCAGCCAGGCTCAAAGGCTGCCACACAGAGTGTGTACACACATAAATATATATATATATATATATAAATAAATATATGTATGTATATATCTTAATCAAAGGTGCGAAGGCAACGCGCACTGCAATTACCCAAAGCGGCCTTGCAATGACAGCACACTTCACTAAGCAGCCCAAAATCCCCCAAGATCTCTGGCCCAAAACTCAAACCCCAAACCCAAGCCCAGGCCCAGGCCCAATCTCAATCCCCTCAACTCTGCTTAAGTCAATAAATATTTAATGGTCAAACAAATTGCGTCTAATGAGCGCTGGCTGTGAATGTAGGCAGCTGCTTTCGTTTTCAAAATTATATAGACTGGGCTAGATTTTTACACAGACTGCCAAAAGTAAACGCACGCACACACACACACACAGCAGCAGGCAGATAGATAGAGCTTGCAATGGACAATTACCTAGACCATAATGAAAGCGATCCGTATGCCGATTAACCCCATTATTAGTCAATTTCCTGCATAGAGTGAACGAACACTCTGTTCCAGGCAAAACATGCGACAGTGGGTGCTGAAAATTAATGTCCACACTAGCTCTAACATATGGCCCAAGGCAAACACACACACACATGGTCTCTTGGCTGTCCTTGTCCTTATCAGTGACCAGCCTGGCCACTGGCCGGTGTCAAATGACTTCCATTAGGGGCCAAGCATTTAGCCACGTTCCCCCCCAACCCCCCTGCGACTATCTATTATCTGTGGGCGTGTGACAGATCCGTGAGTAAGGCATATTTAAGCATTGCCAAGTCGCTTAAATTTCATATTTTTATTAAATATTTACTGAACAGCAGCGCACACAGCCTGAGTCTGAACCTTGTTGCATCGGCCCCAATCCGGCAATCAGCCTTGCCCTCAATCTGGCCAACAAGCCTAAGGCATTGCTGCTGCATGGCGGCAACATAATTGAGGTCACAATTTACTGCAAGTTGAAACTATTGTGAACTATAATTCTGAGCTAGCTTTTGGCATGCGAAGTTATTAAGTACTTTGCGGTCCACTGGAATTGCCGAGGCACGTGTCGAAGCTTAAAGAAAGTTATTCAGATCTCTTTGAGAGGCTGCTTGAGTATGGCAGTAAATGGTATATGACTGTAAATTGAATATGGTAAATGCTAATGGATTTAAATATACATTTTTAGTAGCTTTGCTTTAATTCGTAGTACGCTAATGAAGTAATACAAGTTCTTTAATTATCATTTAGTCTGCATAATTATTAATAAGTTCTTTTTTTCTTAATTTCATGGATATCAAAGAGTAATAAATTCACAAAACCCTTATTAGTTTAAATATATTTCAAGTAACAACTATTTGTATATGCGTGGCTAGAAAATAATTTTATTGGCAAATATATATATCATTGATATTTGATAAATCTGCTATTCTTCTGTAGTTAATTTCATATGCTTACAATCTTTTTTTATTTACCTTATTTTATGTTTTACTATATATATTTAAAGCTTCATCCATCTATACTAAATCCCCATTTAACCAAAAATATAATGTTAAGAGTAGAATTAACTCTTTTTATTTTCTATATATTTCCAGTCTAAAGACTTTTATTAGCCACTGTTTCAGATTATCTAACACATTTAACTATATTAACTATATTTCCTTCTATGCTTTCAAATCTTTTACAATATATAATTTTAAATGATATATACATATATACATAAGCATGTTAGAACGCTCTTTAAGCACTCATAAAGAATCAAAATATTTCAAGCAAATATTCATTTCAAATTCCAAACAAATCAAAATAGTTTAAAGCAATATTCATTTTGTATGCTTCTACACCTTCTTCGCCTCCTTCCTGTATACAAATGATTTTATGCTACTTAAGCAATTTAAGCTTTAATTTAAAATTTTAATTTCAATCGTATTACGAGCGACCCAAAAAACCTTCGAGTCTTAAGAGTGAATGCATAATATAGTATCTTAAAGGATATGCTCCTATAAAATATATACTATGTATATATATATTAACAATTCTTTGCTTTAATAACTCGACCCAATTCGGAACCTTTTCCACCCCCAAAAAAAACTATTAAATTAAAATGAGCTGATTAAGCGCACATAAAACTAAATACAATACTTAAAATGTTCCAGTTGGGGCTTCCATGTATATGTATCTGTATCTGTATCTGTATGTGTGTGGCTTTAAACGCTGTTCTGATTAGCAAAAGTTACACAGTCATAACTTTTGGCCCCCGGCCACAGCCACAGCGAGCTTAATTCACCAAACAAAAAAAAGAAAGCCAAGTGATTTGGCTGCTTTCTTTATGTAACTAAGTAAAAAAGGGGGAAGCATACGGCAGTTGGGTTGAGGGCGGACCCTTTGTGAGTAGGAGGCGTAACCGAAAATAAAATATTGGTTGTGACGCGCTACGCATAAATAAATTAATGGTAATAAGTCAAAGGCCGCAACAGGCTGGCAAAAGTAAAGCGATGTGAGGCATGCCCCAAGACGTGGCCAGAGACGTGAGGCAGGTGGCGAACCACCAAACGAACGAATGAACGAACGAATGGCAAAATACAAACACACACACAAAGCACAAGTCGAGCCCAAATGGCAAACAGCAAGCAGACGGCAACCAAAAATGGGGCGTTGGGCTGCGGGCTGCAGGCGAAGGGGCGTGGTTGCGCTAAGTAATGGTCGAATGCGAAAAAGAACGCAAATTCAGCAAATAAACAATGTGGCAAACATTTTTAGACGTTGGCAAACAGCAACAACAACAATAACAACAAGTGAAACGTGGAACATGCAACGTATGTGGCCCCGGCACTCATTCCGATTGCGTGGCATTAATATTAAATGCGTCGCAGCGCATATGTGTATATGTTACACACACACTGACACACACAACACACACTCTCACACTAGTCGCTTAGCTGCTCATTTTTCTTATAAATATTTAAGTCAAATTCCAACATCCAAAATTAGAGCAGTTGCTATTCATTTGCACTGGCTGCCTGCCTGCAACTGTAACGTTTGCCTTCTCTCTCGCTCTCCCACTCTCTCTCGCGCGCGCTGCCGTCTCTCACACTCCCTGCTCTAATATAAACAAGTTTCTCGGGCCTTATGGCCTGCATTTATATGCCAAGGCAGCATAAACTTGTGAGCCGACTTTGTTGCCTTCAAATTGTCGAAGAGTCGACCCGCTATGTGCCCCTCCTCCCGCCCCAAAAAGTATGCCACGAATTTATTTTCTAATTTTTTTTTTTAGCTACGCTCTGAATATGAGAGTAAATTTGTCTAGGTGTGTGAGTGTGTGTGCAGGGAATTTTATTTGACTTTATACGGAAATGCTATAAGCTTAGGAAAGAATCGCTTAGGCTGCTTGAGTAGGCAGATTATTGCTGATCGATTTATCTTTTGCTTTTCGAGTGTGACTGTATGGCTGTCTCTCTCTCAATCTTTAAATTTATTTGTATTTATATTTTTATTTGGATATTTTACTTCTATTTGAAAGTTTGACTCTGTTTGCCTTTGTTATTATTCTATATACCTCCTCTCTATACCTCCTCTCTCTCTCTCTCCATCTATCTCTCTCTTACACTCTCTCTCTTCACCTCACCTCCTCTCTCTCTCTCTCTCTCTCTGTCTGCTATATTTTATTTTTTCCCCTCCCATGTTTTTCTATCTTGCAAGCTATTCTCACTCCATGTCCCTCCGTCTATCTCTATCTATCTATATTTATCTCGCACGTTTGCTCTCACTCTCTATAGCTCGATCGCCCTCCATTTCTCTCTCTCTCTCTCTCTCTCTCTCTCTCTCTCTCTCTCTCTCATTCTTATTCCCGCTCCATCCGTGCTCCATCTATCTGTCTCTCTCTCTCTTTCTCTATTTCTTATACTCGTTGGTTCATTCCCTCTTGTTTTATATGTGTCTCTCTCTCGCTCTTTCCTTCTTTTCTTTCGTTATCTTCAAATTTCCCTCTTTTCTTTTTCATTATTATATATTTTATATGTTTCTAGCTCTTTTAACCGTATCTTTACCTCAGTTTCAATATCTCATTAACAATATTTATATATACTATAAATAATTTTCATAAATATTACGTATACGCATAGTTGAGTCTGCAATCCATATATATCACAAAATAAAAACTTATCTTTTGCTCAAAACTAATTCAACTTTAAAGACTTTCTCAGCATCCAAGACACGTCTATCTCTTAGCCGACACAAAGGATGCCCTTTAGTCAAGCAGCGCTTAGCTTTGCTCTGCCAACTTATTTATATTTTATTATTATTATTATTATTATTCTTTTTTTTTTTTTTTGTGTCTCAGACGTTGAACGCAAATAGCAACAAGCAGCAAAGAAAAGAAAAAAGAATAAATAAATTCTGAGCACAGCTGAGACTAACAAACGCAACAGCAACAGCAACTGAAACAGAGACAGAAACAGAAACAGAAACTGGAGCAGCTCACAGAGAGCCCCGGTCTGGGCCATGGTCTTATTGTCGAGGCCCCTGGATAGAATGGTTGGGCGTAACAGTTCCAGTTTTTCGCACTCATTGAAATAAAAGTTTATGCCTGGCCCATCAGGCCAGACGTGGCTGCGACCGGAGGAAGGCATGTCAAATGGACTGGGACTCCTTTCTCCCCTAGCCCTTCTCTTCCTGTCTCTGTCTGCGCTCTTCCTCTCGCAGTTGATAAATACAAAATGAGCTGTGGCTGTAACTGCTGAAAGTTTTGCTGCCGCTGTCGACCCAAATTGATTTTTTGATACTTTTTCTGCATTTTTTTTTTTTATATTTTTCTTTTATTTCTTTCCGTTTGGACCTTTAGATGATGCGTGAAAATTGAGCAATTTGATGTTTTAACTGCGGCCATTACCATCGATTGTGTGGCCATAATCAGCCGAGTGCCTGGGCTAGCCTGGGCACGATTCGGGCCAATTTGCATGCGCGTCAAGTGCAACAATTTTGCAGCACTGATTTATGGCCAACGTGGCGAATGTGCGTTGTGTGCGGCCTGCTGTTGATTGACTCAAATGGAATGCACAATTCCTGACGTATACGCAACGTGCACAACGTGGTCAACAGGACTAACAGCCTAACAGCCCGAGGCAGTTATGAAGTTAATTTCGACAGCTTCGACCTTTTTGGAATTGTAAAGCCAGCAGCTGTAAGTGAATGGCTAAACAGAGAAAAAAGGGCACAACTTGACCCTTGACGGCTTGTCACATGAACACACACACACGCACGCACACACACACACACACACACACTCGCACACAATTATGGGTAAAGCCTTTGGCCTGGCCTGGCTTGGCCTGACTTGGCCCGAGCTTGGCTGTGCTTGGCATTCGTTTGATTGTGAGCAGACTTTTAATTTCAGGCTACGAAATCCTCGACATGCCTTTGACAATCTTTCTTCCTTTTTTTTTTCGTGCTTCTTGAGCGTATCTTACCTGAGGCTGAAGCGGCTGAAGGACACATTTGCTTATGCTCAGCAGGCATTTCCAACAACAACAACAAGAGCAACAGCAACAGAAACAATGAGCACAAAATGCAAATAAAAATGTCAAGAAAATGGGCGTGGCATTCGTATATTGAATGACTATAATATACCCTTGAGAGGGAGATAGGAGAGAGAGAGAGTGGGTGAGCTTATATAGAAATTTGATTGAAACAATCATAAGAGATCTCTATGATGTTTTTGAGTATGTGTTGATTATATCTTTAAATATTTATAAAATGTATAATATTCTATCCAAATGTTACAATACCCTCCTAAAAAGCTAATAATATTCTTATTCATTGTATTTTATATAGTTAAAACTGATCAATATCCACATCAATAAATATTTCGATCTAAGCCTTCATCTAATCATTTCTTATTTCCCATTTTCTATCTCCTATCTCCTATCTCCTATCTCCTATCTCCTATCTCCTATCTCCTATCTCCTATCTCCTATCTCCTATCTCCTATCTCCTATCTCCTATCTTCTATCTTCTGTCTTCTATCTTCTAACTTCTGTCTACTACCTTCTACCTTCCATTTTTTCTATTTCCTATCTCCTATCTTCTATCTTCCATCATCTTTCTCTTGTCTTTTATCTTCCATCTACTAACATCTATCTACATCATCCTCAACTACTTTTACAGGGTATTGCCTGCCTCATTTTCTGTGTGTTTGCCCACATTTGCACAACTTTATTAAAACCATTTCCATCGCATTTTTTTTGTGTTTAGCGCATTCTTGCTGCTGTATACAAAAAGAATCTAAAGGAAAAATAAAAAAAAAATGAAAAAAACATTTTCAAGTGTGTCTTTCATTTTTGTGCCATTCTTTGTTTTTGGGACGCCAAGCGGCTTTTCGAGCTGCTGCCGTCGCTGCAAAAGTAAATACAACTTGCACAAGCAGCTCACGCAATTCATGCTCGACTACATTCAGGCCAGGACTCGTGACTTGGTCTAAATTCAAACAGCAGCAAAATAAGCGAGCAAGTGAGTGAGAGAGTGAGAGTGAGTGAGAGAGAGGGAGGGAGATAGAGACTGAAGAGTAAAGATGGCCTACAAGCAAAAATGCCGCATAAATCAAAATGTGCTGGCAGCCTAGCTACCCGCCAGCGCTTTGTTTGCCAGCAAAGCCTTTCACACACACACACAGAGAGACACACACTCTGTACACACACACACACACATACATATGTTAACTGGTGTGCTACTTTCCGGTCGCTTGGCAAATTCGATTTCATGCCATTGTCACGTAAAATGTTCTTCACCAAATTTCATGTCAATGAATTTTGTCGCATTTACAATTTCAGCAGCAACAATAACAAATAAAATAAAATAATATATATGTAGCTAAAATATATTCAACTGATTGTAAATACAGTACGGGGGCATTGTAAATACAAAATACGTTGCGCTATTTGCGCATTATTAGCATGAAAGTCAAGAGTCGAGAACGAAAGGAGTGCTTAGCCTTTTTTTTGGCTATTTAATTATTTAGGATAGGAAAGTAAACATGTGCAAGGCATACATATATTTATATGTGTATATGTATAAATGTGTGTGTTTGTATTTATGCCATGTTTACTTAGCTGCTCAATTGGCAACGCTGCCTGCCTGGGCAAATCAATCAAAGCGCGCGCAGTCAATCACAGTTAAATGTGCTTTGGAAAGTCATGTCAACCAGCAGAGCTGCGCGTAATTGCAAATATGATAAGCGGCTTTCAAATTAATGATGCGTGCTACGTGCACACACACCTGCACAAAGAGAGTGAGAGCGGCAGGAGAGCTGAAGACACGACTCGACTCAACTCGACCACAGAAATCACATACAACAAATCATTGCCATTCTCATTTTCATTGCGAGCGAACCTAACGCGTCTGCTTCAATTATGGGCCAAAGTTCTCCCTTTATTTGTTGCTGGCTAAACCAACAACAACAAGCAACAACAACAACAACCAGTTGCTACGATAACACCAACAGCAAACATGTGTGGGACCCGCTGCTGCTGCTGCTGCTATCGCTGAGGGATTAAAAATTATTGATTACCCCAAAAGTGTTCACAACTTTCTCTTCAACTGCCACTGCCTCCCTCGCCCTCTCCCTCTCTCTCTCACTCTCCTCACAACCGTAAATCAACTTGATTGAGTTATATATGCTGGGGTTATCCCAGCTGATTAGCTGCCAACGAGCACAAACACAAATCAAGCGCCATAAACAAGTTAATAATATTCATGATTTCAGCGATAAATGAATTAGTTGAATTACCAAACAAAAAATTAGAATATATAAATTATTTATTATTATTAGTAGTATTTCAGCTAATTGCAGTTGACAAAAGTTTCTATAATTTGTTATTGGCCTGGCCTAAATGGACCAATTTTACACACACAGGATGACAGAATTTCAATTCCCCAACTAGGTAAACTGATCATGATGATGATGATGATGCCTGGCTAAACAGTTGCTTGTGTTTAAGTTAGCTTTAAGGCATTTTAAATATTATAAATGTACATATATGAAGAAAAATAAAGTCTTCAATGTATTTTGCCAGGGACTTTTATAGAAGAGATCTATTGGCCTTTTCTCAATGTCTGCAAATAAGTTTCATTCACTCACACTTTCTGTGAAAACTGAGAGATCTAAAGATTGCGTCGGTTCTTTAACGAGTTCGCTCGTAATCGGGCAAAAACTTCTTTTTATATATTCTTTATCGCTCTTTTCTGAGTATTGTGCAGCAAAGTGTCTTCTGTCTATGCATGTGTATGCATGCAAAAGTTCTCTTCGCTAAGCACAGCAATTCATATGATGTGAATATGAGTATATGTATGTATGTGTTAGTAAACACTGTCAGACTGCATAGACTCTTTGAATTATCTGCTACTCACTCACTGAATGTTATAGAGTGAGCGTTAATCGTATCGCTCCCTAATTGATGTTCGGGATACGAGCTGCATACGAATAGTTCAGCTGAAGACGCTCAACCGAAATGCGAAACGATAAGAAACGAAGACGCTTGCTTAGAGCAAGAGAGAGAGAGAGAGAGAATGATATATGATTTCTTCTGCTGATCTCCTGAGCAAAGCGTGAATGCTCAAATGTTTCACAGTTATTTGCGAGCTGTGCTTAAAAATTTAGCTATTCGTCTTAGCAGATTCTTAGCTTCCATTGCTAGTTTCTCCTTAAACCTATACTAAAAAAAAAAAGCATCGATATTTGATTATTACTTTTTATTATTGTTTCTTATTTCTCTTTTTCTCATTTCTTATTTCTTCTTACTTCTTATTTATTATTTCTACTCTTCAATCATATGACATTGTTTCTTCATATTCACAAACTTCTACTGAAGTCAACTAAACATATTTAAAGGCCATTTAAGCCTTGTTGTGCTACATACACACACACACACACACATTCACACACACACACACATCACACACACATGGCTTTTAGTACACATTGCTCCCTGAAGTATTTCCATTGGTCAGCAAAAGTTGAAACTTTAGTCTTTGTAATGCAATTAAATTAGTTCACCTGTAACTTGCAAACGCAGTCTATTAGCAAGTTATGAGTAAGTAATTGATATATTATATATGAGCACTTGAAACTGTAAAATAAACTTTAAATTGTTTTAATTCACTTAAATTTTGAAAACATTTCCATTTGCAAGTATAGTATATTAGCTTTATGCTCTGTTTGCCACGCAGTAGGATCATCTATTGCCTCTTTCATTAAGCTTAAGCCCATAAGACATTCATTGCTTCGAGTTAAAAAGCGAATATATTGCATACTATTAGAGTATTAGAATAGTCAACTATACCCAACTTAAACACAAAAATTCTTTGATGCAAGCCAAAAATATTGGCCAAGCGCAGAAAGTCAACAAGCAATTAAGTAAACATTTAATGCAGATTAATATTAATAAGAAGTGCATAAAGTAAGCTAAACTGTTGGCTTTAAATGATATGTGCCATATATAAAATATAATGTATTTCCATAAGACTGCGTGAGGGATGAAGTGGGCTCAAGGCAGCCCATAAGACAGTCGCATAAAGCAAAAGCCAGGCAAAGCCTCCCCAAAGACAGTTGCTCAGACTATTTGGTTCAAGGAAAGAAATTTAATATAAGCAAAGTATTTACATATATATATGACAGAGTATTTATATGAAATATATATATATATAAAAGAGTATATATATGTGAAGGCTGTCTGTAAGAGGCTGCAATTAAGCACGCAAAAAGTCAGTTGGCCAAATTGTTTGCCAAGTCATAAAATAATTTTGTGGCAAGCGGCAACTTCTTGCAGGCGCCAAGTGCAGACAAAGTTCAAAAATGCCTCATGTGGCAAGGCATAAGAGAGAGAGAGAGGGAGAGAGAGGGAGAGAGCAAGGTAGACAACACGTGCTTGTTTTTGTGTGCGCTTTCGAGCCATAAAGAAATTTGCACTTTTCATTAGGCGCATTAAGCGGCAACAACTTTTCCCAAATCAATTTTCAATTTCAAGCTTTCAAATATCAATAAAAATACTTAAAAAAAAAAACAGAGAAAAAGAGATAGAGAAAAGTAAAGAGAAGCAGTCAATTGAGTGGCACATTTGAAGCTGTTCTTTCAAAAGGGAAAAACCAAATGCAAAATGAAATATCTGATGTGAAGACAAAACTGAGATGTCCTGTCTGCAAAAAAATGCCTACTATCCCATGTGTATGCATCTAGCTGTTAGCAAAGGCTTACTGTAGCTACATGTAGCTCTGTGACTGCCTCAAATACCAATTTGTTTACTCATACACATACTTTTGCCTCTAACTGTCTCACAGCCTTTTGTCCTTTTGCCTCTTGCAGCAGCTTCATTTCGGAAATTCCCATTACGTTGCATATGCCACACACACACAACTACAGGCTTGATCATGCCCTCTTTTAAAGGCTGCCTCATATTTCAGTCTCTCTTTTTTTTTGGTTGCCCTAAACTTTGGCTGGATGCTGTGCGTGTGGCGCATAGCTCTGCAACCCAAGTGCCAACATTCATTAAATGGCTATAAAATGGCGCAGATTGCGTAACAGCAATAACCACAGCAACAGCAGCAGCAACATCTACAACAACAACAACAACAACGAGGACGACGTCTACAACAATAACCAATAACTAACTACATGTTATGGGCAGCGAACGCTGTAAACGCGACGCCCAAAAGCATGCAACAGTTTATTTATGATGCAGCACAACGTAAAGCAGAGCGAAAGAGATGAACTGATGCACAGCAGAGGGGGTTGTGGATGGGGGGTATGGTTGGCGGGTGTGTACGGATGGCATCACATTTCCTTAGAGCCATAAAAATCGCACAGCACGCAATTTGGCATAGTGCAACACATAAACTGCTCGGTTTGTGTTGGTATTTCATCGCTGTTCTCATTTTTCTTCACTGCGGTTTGATTTAACTTGAAACTTTGAAATTATGCAAGAACTACATAAAGTATATATATACATATATAGATATATACAAAAAAGAGATAGGAGAGCTGTAAAAGACAATTTTAAAGAGTGGATGCAAAAATAAAACTAAAAATATAGTGCTACAAATGACTTCGTCTTAATTGGCTTTTGCTAAGTAAATGAGTAAAAGTTGAATTGAAAAGTTGAAGCAAGAAAGTTTTAACAGCAAGCTGTTAACATAATTATATGCATTAAAATGTAATTAAGCTAAGAGAATTTAAAGCTAGGTTTATATAAATAAATACATTTAAAATTTATTTTAAATATGATTTCATGAAAGAAATATTGAGTTTATATAAATTTATTACAATACAAAAATATTTAAAAATATATAAATTTAATTTAATTGTATTTATATTTATTTTACTACATTTTCATTATTCTAAGACATCTTTTGTTTCAGCAAATGTTGAATATTTTTTTGTATTTAATTAAAAAAAATTTTTTTTTTACATTTTTAAGCATTACTCCAATAAAATTGTTATGTATTCATTCTTTTTTTCCATTTTGCATTATTATTTTAATACCATTTTTTTATGTTTGTAATTTTATCTAAGACAGACAATAAACATATATTTGATTATGCAGCTGCTGTCTTAAGGCGCATCAAATTTTTGTGCAGCTCTTAAGAGTCTGTGCTTTATGTTAGCTTAAGTTCATAACATTTACGCAGCGTTTAACAGTTTAAGAATTCTATTACTTTGTCATTGCAGTAACAGTATTAATGAAAGTATAACAGCTGTTATAGCATTTTATAGCTCTTAACAGAGCAGAACGTATGCCAGCTGTTTTTATGAGTGTTGAACAAATCTAACGAGGCAGCTTAAATGTTTTAGAACTTTCCAGATATTCAAATTGAAAGTAAGGTAAAAAACTTTGAAGCTCAAATTATTTAATTAAAACTTTTTGTGAATAATTTGTTCTTGTTAGAAAACTGTGAATAATTGCCAATTATTAGGCAACTTTTTGTGCTAGAATTATTATTAACTAATTGTGAACTTGAATGAAAAGGGAGTAGATAAATAATTTACAAAAATTATTTGCAGTATTTGTAACATTAAATTGAAATGAAGATCAAGCTCGATTTAGAAGCTGATAAGTTTTCTGTTATAATATAGATATGGGATTGGCTGAATAATGCTTACTAAAAGCTGCCCTACTCTTATGAAATTCTACAATGAAAATACCAAGTACAATGACAACAATTGCTCTTGACACTTGACACACATCCCAAGAGTCGTCAAAGAAAACTTTAAAGAGCAACTGCCACACAGTCGACACTATTCCTGCCAACTATCAGCTATGACGAACGATGATGATGAGTCATCTCCCAACTGAACAACACCTCAATTATATTGTCAAAGCCACAAATTGTGTCATTTGCTGAGTTTGTTTGCTGACTGATATAAGCAGCACAGCAAGCGATACTCCTAATGAAATACATTGTTTCAATTACTCTGCATAAAGTTTCTTAAAGTTCTCAATACAATGACATTCAAAAACTTAGTTAGCTCACTGATGGTTGCTTTTCATTCAAATAATATTCCAATTGTTTTTGTTTTTGTTTGATAAACACAATTCGTGTCAGCTTTAATAAAGAAGCCTTAGAAATGCTACGGAAATGGAATATTCTTGTTAGAAAGAAATGAATAAAGTCTTGAGAGGACATTAATAATAAGGGGTAAGGGGAAAATGTGAATAAATGAATAAGAGAAAGTGTAGAAAATGAACTTAATAAGATTTCTCAACTATATATGAGCATAAAGCAGAGATTAAAAAGCATATCTTATAATAATATCTTTAAGAATTGAATATATATGATATTTAAGACTTTCTAAATGAATATGAGGGGACATGGAGAAAGAGAGAGGGAATGTGAAATAAATAAAAGTGAGAAATAGAGAGAGAGAGAGTTAAATAACTAGAAAGAGAGAGTGAGAGAGAGACGAGGAGAGATCGTGTGAGATGCAGAAAGAAATATATATAGAGAGAGAGCGACAGAAAAAGTGAGAAATATAGAAGGAGTCAAGGAGAGAAATGTAGTAGGGAGTTAATTACATAGAAGGAGAGAGAGAGAGAGAGAGAGAGAGAGAGAGAGAGAGAGAGAGAGAGAGAAAAGAAACATATGGTATATTAGTATACTAGAAATTCATCGCCTAAACTGAATAAAGATTCAGAAAGAACAACAATCTATAGCATCATGAAAGTTAGATATGAGCACATTCCTACTATTGTATTCACATTCTCTTAGAGAAGTAATATAGCAGAAAATATTTAAAAAAAGAAAAAACTTTAATGATCTAAAAGTCAAGTGCCATAAGAGCTTAAATTAGAAACGAAAAGGAATATTGCAAAGTTCAACTTCTAAAAATAAATAATAATAGCTATAATCATATATAGCTGTTAAATTAATTACCTTCTCTAAAAACAGGCGCTAAAAATAAAAGTAACAACTTTTGATTGAATGTTTCAATAGCTAATAAATCGTTAAAATGTTACAAAACTTGCATAGAAAATCTCTATGTGACTCAGTTCAAAGTTGGTTGGCGTGTGACTCGACGGCTGTGTATGGCGATTGTTGTTGTTGTTATTGTAACGCTGACAATTGTTGTTGTTATTGTTGCTATAATAATAATTATTGTTGCTGTTGCCGTTTGCAGCTGTCTTGGCCGGGCGCAGTTGATATTTAATTAAAATTGCGGCGCACAAACGAAGTAAACTAATTTCAAGACAAATGCATAAAACAAGGCAGCATTTACATAAGTGTGTAAGTGTGTGTGTGTGTGTGTGTAGTGACTGTGTGTGTGTATGTATATTCGTTTTGTTTTGTTTTTTTCCTCCATGCTATGTCTGGCTTGTGGCTTACAACGTCATCGCCTTGGCAAATGATAATAATGAGAACGTTGTGTAAATATTTAAAAATCATGAATGCCGATAAGAGCAGCGACAGAGGGAGCCAAAGGGAGAGAGAGAGTGAAAGAGTGAGAGAGTGAAAGAGTGAGCGAGTGAGAAGTGGCATGAAAATGTGGCCAAAATGTTGGCCAATTTGCTATTGCTGGCATAATAAACAAACGTAAAATGAAATCTGCCAGCTTCAAGTAAGCTCTGGCCTGGACTGCCTGTCACGCCCAGCACGCATGTGACTGCGGCTCACACACACACACCACCAACACACACACAGGCACAGCTAATTTAGGCGCGTGACAAAATATATGCAATGACACGCCCACACAGCACTGCTCCCGCCCTCCACTCGCATTTGTACGCCCACAATTTGGCATACCCAGCTACGATTTGTTTATACGCGCTGTCAGCATTTGTTCATAATTTTTATTCCATCAAGTTTACCCTTTACTTGGCAGCGCAACCTCTGCTTGTGCCTGCCCTCCCTCCTTCTCCTTACAACATTTATTACACATTTTATTTTTACTATTTTTGTTTTTTTTTTTTTTTTGTTTGTTAGAGCAGCGCAGCAGCGATTGCCATAATTCATTTAGAGCAGGAGAACGTGAAACATTTTTGTCCTGACTAAAAGCTGAGTGAGTGTAAGAGAGTGTGAGTGTGTGTGAGTGTGTGTGTGAGTGTGAGTGTGAGTGTGAGTGTGAGTGTGTGTGTTTGGGTGTGTGCGTGCAGGTGTCCGCGTCCGTATGTATGACATTGTTATGAGTTGTGGCAGCGGGTGCTTCTGCCTCTCCTGCTGCTGCTGCTGGTGCTGCTGCTGCTTCCTCTGCTGCTGCTGCTGTGGCTGTTGTCTAATGGCGTTGCCTTTTATTAAGTGGTTCGAGTGTTGATTTATAGCACTTTGCAGCGTTCTGCTTAGCCCGTCTAAACCGCAGTCACGCCCACAACGCCCCCAACGTCGCGTTGAAGGACACTCAACAACAGCAGCAACAGCAGCCTCTGTGCGTGTGTCTCTGTCTCTGTCTACCTTTACATTTTAATATTTTGTGTGTGTGTGTGTGGGCGCATGTGTGTAGATAAATGCTTTAAAGCGCATTACTCATACGCCATGTGAGCCGCAGACAGAGCCGCAAATATTGAGAGCACACACACACAGAAAACCAGGTGAAAGCGGCGCAGCCAAAAGGGCCAGACGAATAGAGAAAGAGCGAGACCACACTTTACTTAATTGGTGTACCCCAAAAACAATTTGATTACGCGAAAGAGGATGCAAAGAGAGAAAAAGAGAGAGAGAGAAAGAGAGGCGGCCAGAATGGATCACGATGTGGCTGGGTTATTCAAATAAATTGCTTGCCAAGCAGAGCAAAATATGTTTTAGGCTTTAAAATATAATTGGAGCATAAAAAAAAGGAGTTGAAAATAAATTAAATTAAAGTGCCAAAGTGCTAAACTACCTAGCGTAGGTTTTTCTGCTTCCCTCCATCTCAACTATCAATCATGCATTACTTTTATACAATATTAAAGAGCACATAGAGAGATTTATTTCTCATCCAAATATCGTGGCCTAGTCTCTAGCTACTGCAGCGCAAATTTCTCTCAGCCAGCCTCAAGACCTGCTGGATCATATCTCATAGTCTGAAGAACTTCATTCGTAATAGCTCCACAAGCCTTATCCATACTTGCTACTAACTCAAAACCTCTTTTCTTTGCTCTTAGTTTTGTATACTATATTATAATTGCTTTAGCTGCACAATTGGCATAAGATTTATTGTTTTACAGCTAAAAATATTTCGTGTGAAACTCGCTAAGATTAAATTAACATTAATGAAGCTCATGCAATAATTGATTGCGATGCACAGAGTATTGTGATAAACTCAAATGAACTTCCATATAGCTATATGAAGATGTAGATGATGAGCTGTGAATATATTATTTGTGAATAATATTAGACACTTGTTAGAGAGTGTTTGCTTATATATATTTGCATTAAACTTCACACAAATCAGCTATATATATGTGACTTGCTGTCTACAAGGTAGATAGGCTTAACGGAATTGTATCTATAGTTAAAGTGGCAATGTATATATGAAACTAATTATTTCGACATGTATTCAGTCTATAAATCAATATTTATTTTTACTTTTTAACATATGCCAATTTGTTACGTTCGTCTGTGCGTTTGTCTATTTTTCAGTTTATTCATGCATTTGTTTGTTTGTGTGTGTATATCAAACATTATCTAAACGTTTCGAGCAAAGCGTTTTCCACTTCAAATTGCGAGAGCATGTTCAATACATTTCCCATTTCCCCTGCGTCTGTTTACGCTGAGCATTGCAAAAGTGCGGATGCAATAAAATTATTAACGCCTTAAATACAAACAAATTACAAGAAATTGGAAAACAAATGGAAACGAAACAATGAAATGAAACAATGAAAGAAACAATGAAAGAAAGAAGAAAAGCCAGCCAAGGCCAAGAAATATAGTTTTTGGGGTAAAAACCATTTGATGAGCGGGCAACATGCATGACTCAGCTGCAGTAAATGCTCAATAAAAGATTTATAGTTTCAATGAATATTCAACTTGAGTGTGTTAAACAACAGCTACAGACAGGAATTGCTCAAAAATGAATGACTGTGTGAGATTTAGGCGAAACGCGTGTGTGTGTGTGTGTGCAGCATTGAAAATTGCGAATGCAAATATAAACAAGTATTCAATGTTTACAGAGCTCAGAGACAGCTAGAGCAACAGCAGCGCACAGCGCACAGCGCACAGCTCTCAACAACAACGAAAAATTACGCATACGCCAAGGCGGTCCATGAAATAAAAACTGCAAATATTTTCACTAATTCTCGACACACACACACAAACACACACACACACACACACCACACACATGCACATGCCCCTACAAATAAACCTAATTGAAGCGTAGCAGTCAGCAATTATAACAGCCTATGGAAATATTTTATTCACATTTCTCAATTTCGCTAAATAGTTGAGAATTTATTTTGTTTTTTTTTTTTTATTTCCGCCTCAGCTTGATTAAAATTAATAAAAAAAATTATGATTGCTTAAAATGTTTATGAAAATATGTTAAGCTTTATTAGAAACAAAATATTTTTATAATTTAAAAAAGATAATAATCATAATAAAAATCAGTGAAATAATAGTGCAGCTGTCTGCAGTTTTAAATAGATTTAATAGCTCGACAAATCTATTGAATATTATATAAATATATAATATAATATATCAATTTAGCCTGAACTAACTATACGAACAAATCTTCTTATTTTTTAAGTTTCTTTTAATTTTACATTAAACTCTTTTATGCAGATAATACTTTTATTTATAGACTGAATTCACATCACTTACTCGCATATACCTGAGTTGATATGTCTATGAGCTCTTTGAAAGTAATATCTTCAAGAAAGAACCAACAGACCATTTAAAGTCTGTATTGCTTAAATATCTCTTATATACCTCTCATATATAACTTATAAATCTGGTATCTGATATATCTGACAATTGAATGCAGACTGCATTGCATTTTCTTATATATGTCAGTTGAGTCTATGAGCTCTTTAAAAGCACCTCATATATATGTCTTTATATGTTCTTCTCTCTCATTTTTTACCATCTATAAACATTGCTCTTTAGCTCAAGTTAGCTTCGCCATATGCCACATTCAACATTCCGAATGCGTTTGCTCACTTGATTTGCTTTTTCACACAAAATTTGTTACAGTTTCTTTGGTCCATTTCTTGGAATAGGCAGAAATCGAAGGCGAGCGAAAACATGTTCTGGCCAAACAGTTGGCCAAAACTGATTCGAAATGGGCCAACTTTTTGTTGGCATAAGTGAGGCACACAAATAGGCCAAACTAACCAAAGAGAAAATCGAATAAACGTGATTCGAAGACATTCCAAAATCCGAAAACTTTTTTAACATTATTTGAGCAGACAAATTTATTCAAGAAAAGCTAATAATAGATAAAAAAAATAAAATAAAAAAAATATATATAGTAAAAATAAATTAAATAAATAGTACAAATAAATTAAATAGTAAAAATAAATAAATTAAATAAATACAAAAACTAAATAAATTGAATAAATGAAAAGAAAATCTTTTTCATTCTATTCCTATTTTTAAGTCAAAGCTTAATGAAGACTTTCAATTGTGTATAAAAATAAAATTTAAAAGTAAAAAAAATATATAATATTATTATATTTTTAATTTCTAAATGTGTAAAACTAAAATTACAAATAATATAATTTATATTATAAATATATATTTAATATATGTATCGATAAAAAATATTTAATTTAAAATTTATTATATAAAATTTGCATTCGAATTAGAATATTTGTATAATCTCGACACTCAATTCTCTTCCACAAATCGAAATCTAATTACTAATCTATTTAATATTTATATATTATTATAAAATTTCCTCAAGTCTCTTGCAAGTCTCATAACCTAAACAGCTCCCGAGATCTCAAAGTTTCCCTTAAAATAACATGATTTTTGCATTTGAGGTGCCGAAAATATAATTTATTTTTAATTAACAAATATACAAAAAACAGGGAAGAATAGCAAAACCGCGAAAGACAAAAAACGAGTGTAAGAGAGTGTGTGAGAGAGAGAGAGAGAGAGAGAGAGACAGGGAGTGAGAGAGAGAGTGAAAGGCGCCGCAACAGCTTTTTGGCTGGCTTTGGCATTGGTTCATGTAAGTCCTTAATTAACCGGCGATTAATTATTTGCCAATTTAACCCTCATCAACTGCTTGCCGTAGCACTAATTAGAAGCGTCGCCGCATGTGCCACGCCTACGCAACGCCCATACACTCTTGCCACGCACAAGCACACACCACACTGCAGGGGGGGAGGGGGAGGGGGAGGGGTCCGGGACCTGCCACTGTGCCGCTCTCTTCCCATATAGAGTATCATTTGAGGCACATTTATAAATGGCATCCGCAAAAAAAAAAAGGAAACTTCAAGGTATATACATAGATGTAGGCTATATATGTGCTATATATATGCTATATAGGACCATGCACACATACATATATTTGTGTACACATATAAATGCCGCTTTGTCTTGCTGTTTTGGGCCATTGTTTGTGGCACGTTGCCGAAGTTAAAGTTGCCGCAGCAACTTCTAATTAACTGAAAAGAAACAAAAAAAAAACAGCAACTTGGCCAAAACTTTGTATACTTGTCCGCATAGAGAGTAGGGCATATAGGTGTCTCTTGCTGTCGGTCTCGAGAGCTTCATCGAGTGTTTCAAGTTTTGTCTACTATTTATAATGTATTAAGTTTATTTCTTTACATTCGACAATCGACAATTAGCTAATCTTTCACAGTTCCTCAATTTCCAATTCATTTTTAATTTTCACCTCAATTTTTCTAGAGAAAGCTATTATAAGGCCGTCAACAACTTTTAAAGTTTGATCAGATTTAACATGGATGCTTCAAATGATAAATATTTGCTCTGCTTCAATAAATTATATGTATAAATTATATGTATTTGCTCTACTCTAATTAAGTAAACAAAAATTTATTGTGATTTACATTCAAAAGCCCGAGCGAGCATTGAGCAGCTGTTAAAGCCATGCTACAATATTCCAACTCATTTCCTTTCTTTGCCTAATCCCTGGGCTAAGGCTTCAGCCAGCTCAAATATAGCAAATACATGTAATACAGTTTTATGCCCAGTTATATGCATATGGTCAGCCGCTGCTACGGTTGTACCTGCGTGAGCCATAAACATTTTTAATGCCAAAAAAAAGCGAAAAAAAAAGGATGCGGCCTTGTTTTTTTTTTTTTTTGGCTGTAGACAATGAAAAGCAATGACAGCGGCTAGAAGCGTGTTAGGCAGCTCTCTCCCTCTCACTCTCCCTCTCTCATTCACGCCTTGCTGAGCTATTGGACATTTCAATTAGGTTAATATGAACGCGTGCCTGCTAAAAGCATTTATACCATGTGGGCGTGGCAATTATTGGCCTCATTTCCATTTGTGGCAAACTAAAACTAATTACGCGGCAAAGCTTGCACTATCTCTCTCTGTCTCTCTCCCCCTCACTCCCTCTACCACGCGCCCTCTGCCCTTTCACAAAGCTCATTCCCCCCTCTCCCTCCCGCTGCCAGCATAGTTTTAAATATAAATTTCAACGCTTGAATGCGTTTTTCATTGATCTATTTAATGGCCCTGCTGGTCAGCCAGAGATAAGCTTAGCTTATAGTGAATATCCCTAATGCGAATATATTTTTGTGATTTTCATTCTCAACTTACTTTAATATCCTTTTGCCGTGTGCTTGATTCTGCTGTTGTTCTCGCTTGTTTTGTTTTGTGATTTGCGCGATTATCTCATAATTAAATTATATTCGTTCACATTGTCCGTTTTACGTTTTGTTATTGTTGCACTTTAATTACATGAGTTGGCACAAAATTGCGTTTGCGCTAAACGAATTTTGGGGCGGAAAAAAAGTTCACTTGGAGTCTGTGTGTGTGTGCAGGGGATGGAGCTGGGAACTGGGACTGGGACTGTGGCTGGGGCTGTGGCTGGGGCGCTGCCAAGTGGTCTTCTCTCATTTACATTTTATGCATATTTTAATTGCTCGCAGGCTAAAAAATTCGAAGGCAGCTTTTCACTGTCCGAAACAGAAGCGAAAGAAAGAAAAAGCGACGAACAATGAAAATGGAGCCGGGGACGACAGGCGGAGGGAGCTGAGCGGAAGTGAAGCGCTTGCTTTCTAAGTTTTTTGCTGTGGTCAATGCACTTGGCTAGGGATTTGGCCGGCGGCTGGCAGCTGGGGGCAGATGGGGGCAGCTGATGGTACTGGAGGTTTTTATTTTTAATTGAAAATTAGAGTGAAACCTGCAGAAGTTTGTCCTTGAAGCTCTAGCTCTAGCCTTGCACAATTTATGTAAAAATTTTTTCCTCTCTCTCTCTCTCGCGCGCGCGATCCCTCTCTTTCTGGCTCTGTCTTTGTTGTTTATTGAAGTTCAATTGGCGAAAGTTTTTCAATTAAAAAACCTGTGCAAAAGCTTTTATCTTTATACATATATTTTTTTAACGGGTTTTGTTTGACCAAATGGAGGCTAGAGTTGGGCTATGAGTGCTCGCAATGCTAACAGCTAATTGGTTTTTCTATTTTTCTTTTTTTGTTTTCTGTGCTGATAAGAGTTGAAAGACACACATTAATATTTATATATGTATATGTGTATGCATATAAAATTGGATATTGGCAAGCATTGTTGACAATTTAATATCAATCTCCATCAAGAGCACAAGATTACCGCTGCGGATGCAAATTGGGAATTGCGAATGGGCATGTGAAGGGCGGAGACAATGATAAATGCAAACGAATTCCATTAAAAAAGAAAGCAACAACAACAACAACAAAAGACATATATAAATAAATAAATGCAATGCAGAAAGACATCAAGAGCGTATACAATGAGCAAGAGTAATAAAGAGTATGCAAAGAGGAAGCACACATAAATTAAGCATATTATTACGCTGGCTAATGGATAACACCTGGTTTGGGGTGGGCGAAGGGGGGAGGTGGGCTTCGACTGTTTGACAGCGCCATCGAACCGAGAACACAACACAAGACCAAACATAAACAGATGAAGATGAAACACACACACACACATACATGCATATACTTAAGCGCCCGTACACATGTGTTTGTGTGTGTGTGTGTTTGAAGGTGGGTAGAGTGGAAGGAGGTTAGCACACATTTATTTACACTTCACTCAGTTGGCCAATGGGGCTGTCTGCTGCTACTGCTGCTCACTTCGCGCACGTTTCGCATTCAGCTATATTGAACTGTTTTCTCTTAATGTTCTCTTCTGTAGTCTTAGGCAGCCGCTAAATGTACCGTACGCTTTGAACTACAACGAGGAACTGAAATGGCAATTGGAATGCCGAGTGCCAGGCACTGCGAAACAGGCGCACACACAAAAGCTTCAGGCGAACGGAACGTGCTGGCATTGAAACAGAGCATAGCACCCGAGAGTGTGAGTGAGTGCACGCCACGTGCTGGGGGCGGTGTGAGTGCGTACGTGCGTGCGAGTGAGTTAGTGAGAAAGTGAGCGAATAAGTGAGAGAGAGTGAGCGAAAGTGTTCTAGTCTAGTATGTTGCGCTAGGGACACTTGTAGCTCGGCTTCGGCCATGTTGCGGCAACACAAAATGTTGCTGGAACTATTAAAACTGTTGCAATAAACTTTTGTATGTAAACAATTCTTGCTGTTGTTGTTGTCTGTTTGTTTATTTGCTTTACGAACTGACAAAATAAAAAACAATTAATTTTTAAATACAAACGCTGCCGATTCTACGAGTGTTGATTTGTGGCTAGGTGTGAGTGTGGATGTGGGTGAGTAAACACAAACATTGGGCCATCTGCAAGCCGATAAGATAAACAATCTGAGGGCGGGGATCACGCGGCATTAACTAGCTGTATATATATAACTATATCTGTATAGTCATTGTTGCTGCAGCTGTTTTTCCCTGACACTGTGTATCAGTCCCGGGCAGCCAGCCTCGTCGCAGCGCCGAAGCGAAAGCGCCAATGAGCGCACAGCAACCAGGATGAGCCAGCGCGTGTGAAAGAGCACGAACGACTGAGCTTTATAGTTCAGTCCATTTCGCGCTCAATTGCCTCAGCTCAATGTTCCAGTTCGTTTCATTCCAATTTCATTGTGCGTTTGCCATTTGGCGCGCATTTAAAATGCATGTCATGCGGCGCGTCTGCTTTAATCATTTCACATGCATTCAATTCAGCAACAAATTGCCATTAACTTCATTTCGCAACTGCCAACTGCCAATTGCAATGGCAACAACTGCTTACGAAACATATGTGGTCCAGGTGTCGAAAAAAAAAGGTGTTAACAAAAATAATAAAAGTAAATGACATATATTAGAGGTGCGCTATGGAGTTAAGAACAAAAAGCTTTCAAAAATTATTTGAAAAATGCCCATATAAGCAGCTACTTTTGTGACATTACCAAGACACGAAAACAACCCTTTTTAGCTACAGCTAACATTTGTTTACACCTACACACACAGGCGACAGGCACTCTCGCATGTAAAGTCCTGGCAAACAAGGATTTAATGCTCTTTTGCGCCATTGTCGCAAATTAGGCAGTTAGATTTATGAACTGTGACTGAGCGCACACGTGACAGCCAGCTGCTACTCCTGCCACTCCTCCTGCTGCTGCTGCTACTCCTGCTACTCCTCCTGCTGCTGCACATTGAAGATGCCATTACACAAAGACCCCTTTAAAGCGTAATTACAATTGTCTTATACAATTTACGTCGCATTGAACTGTAGCGAAAAAGGTTTTCATTAACATTCACATAAAAGCCGTTATTATAATGCTGAAACTTGGCAGCCAACGAACTTTTTTGGGGGTCCACACAAAATGCCCAAATACAACAAAAGCTTTGGGCCAACACACCTCGGCCCCCACCTTGATCAGCTTTTGGCACGCAGGTGTCTTTATGCGTCTGAAGCAAATTAAGCATGATTAGGTAGCAAGAACAACAAGAGCTTTAAGAATGGGTTACTGCTTAGGCATTAGCATAGCTCAGAGCGAGTGAGCTCGCTTACTCTGCTTCTCTCTCTCTCTCTCTCTCTCTCGCCCAATCAATTTCAATAGTTAATAAAAGCTGCTGCGCGTCATGCGGCGTCTCTTTTCTTTGTTTGATGCCAGAGTAATTGAATCTCCTGTTGCGTGTGCCCAGCGGACTGCGCTTTTTGCAAAAGTGTGCGTGTGTGTGCTTGTGTGTGTGCTGCATAAATTAATTGATTTACTAAGCACTCACTATGTGTGTGTGTGTGTGTGTGTGTGTGTGTGTATGCAAACCATGGAATCCTTGCCCCGTTGGCAGTCCTGCTGCCAATTAGCACGCGCGCTGCACACGCTGCGTATGCGTAATTCACGTCCAGCCAGAGCCAAATCAACAACGTTTTATGGCCAGCCCAAGCAGCATGAATGGGAAAAGAAAAAAAAGGGTCCATGTTTAATGGGCCACAAAAACCCGAAACAAAAACTTGAGATGCTCATAAATTTCTGACAATTTCAATGCTCAAATTGCCCTCATAAAAACGAGCTGAAAACAATCTAGATAAATATATGTGTATGTATATGTATATATGTGGCTATATCTAGCGCAGCATTAAAGCAGGTGCTGAAAATTCAATCTTTGGCAACAGTTTTTAATTTGAGCTGCACTAAATCATTTGTTGTTTCAGTGGAATTAAATGGCCAAGCTCAAAGCTCGTGACTGCAACTTAATCTGCTTGTGTCAGTAAATTCTTGTTGTTGCAGTTGCACCCGTTGCATGCCACACCCCCCCCCCCTCCCCTCCTCCTCTCACTCAGACACAAAAAAATGATAGTTGTTGGCCAGCAATTGGGCCACAACATTTTGTTGCATGAATGCCGACTGCCTGCAACAGCAGAGCACTCGAAACAGACGTCGACGATGACAACTGCCATTAAAGTTGAATTTAAGTATCTGCATCTGTGTGTTGCTTCTATAGCTGCAACTGCACTTTCTACTGGACTTGTACCTGAGTATCTGAGTATCTGTGTAGCTGCATTGCATTGTTGTATCTATGTAGTTGTAGCTGCATTTTATAGCTGTATATGTGACTGTAGCTAAAGTTATCTGTATCTGCATCTGATCGTATATACCTATGTGTATTATCTGCAACTCTATCAATATATATCTGTATATTTGTGTGTATCTATATAGATATCTGCGTATCTTTAGTCACTTTTTATCTGAGTACCTGTAGCTGTGATCTATCTATGTTTTGGTATATGAAAATGTAGTCTATCTGTATCTGTAGTAATTGTATTTATATCTATATATATGTATATCTACATCTACATCTACACTCTCATTCTGTATCCTTTATCTAAGCATCCGTAGCTGTGATCTGTCCATGTTTCTTCATGAAATCTCTGCGTTAATACATAGAAATGGAGTTACAAGCATCCAAAGCATAGCCCAACCCACCCCCAAACTACAGCAGCAACTTCACAGTTAGCAGAGCGTGCGCCTATGCGTACATAAAGAAGAAGAGTATCCGTTTTTTGCTGAGTTCAGGCCATCTCGAAGACGAGCAATGTATGCATAAGCAGCAGAGTATTTTATAATTGGATCTGTGTATCAATATATATACTTATATAATCTAAATCAGTTATATAAATTGCTATATATATAGTATATGAAGTTGTTAAACTATCTGCAGATTAATCTTTTATCTATCAGTATCTAAAGCTGACTTCTGCATATCTGTATCTGTATATGTATCTTAATACATATCTATGCATGGATATGTATTTGTTGCTTATCCTTCTTTTGTCTCTGCATCTATATCTATAGCTAAATGTGCTGCAGCTGTATCTGCAGCTTTATCCATGTATCTATATTGTGACATCTTTTTCTTCATCTGTATATGTGGCTTACTATTTGTATCTGTATCTTTATCTTATGCTATCTTTGCATGTGTATCTATAGGGATGTAAGCTCTGCACATTTGTATCTGTATCTGAATATATGTAATCATAGCTACACTTTCAATGTCTGCATCTACATATTTATGCTCATGTTTCTTCGGTAACTTTATCTGCAGCTCCTACTCCTATCAATTTCTACCTCAAAAGTCTCACTCTAACATATTAATCACACCTACAAATGCAATCCCTTTGAGTATCCATGTATGATTATCCATATATACCTAGCTGCACTCTATGTGTAGAAGTATAGCTGCTTCCATATCTGCATCTCAGTAAATCTCTCTCTTCCTCTCCCTCTCTCCCTCTCTCTCTCTCTCTATGAACTTGTGCGTTTCCTGCTGTCAGCGCTGCTAAAGCCTGCTGTGCACACTTAATAGACTTGAAAAGGATTTTCATTCAATGTGTGTTTGCTGAGCATAAAACACGCTTTAATTATGTTTTCTACGTACAAATGGACTTTCTTTTGTCTGCTGTCTTTTTGGGTAGAAATTTCGAAAAGTCAATTCAAACGAAATTTTGCACACATTTTTCTGTGGAAATCAATTTGTGTCTTTTTTACTTATTGATTTGTGTTAACGAAATTTTGGCTTGATGTTACCGACCATTATTGAGGTTATTCAAACGAAATTCTCTTTGAGTATACAAATTGGAAATATAATACGAAGATTTACATAAATATTGAATGTGAAACAAAGCCACAAAGCAAATATAATAAATGTGAATAAAAAATAAATGAAAATTCACATTTTCAATGGGTTCAGGGTGTAAATTTATTAAAACCACAACAAATTCCTTTAATATCAATCAAGTTTACTTCTAGAGCAGAATTCACTTTCATCATGTTGAAAAACTAAATGTCGATTGCAAACATAGTTTAAGAGACATGAATATTATTTTAGCAATTTAGAAATTGTTATTGAAAATGATTTCCCAATTGGTAGCGAGAGCCTCTAATGGCATAATGACAGTATGGGCTCATATTTAGCATTATAAAAGTAATAATAAAAACCAAAAACAATGTAATCCAATGCCCTTTGGGAACTAAACTGGAAATGCTGTCAGCATTGTTCGTTCTCGACGCCAGTTTCAAGCACATGATGCATTGCATGGGCAAAGTGGAGTCGACGTGTCGTCGTCTCTGGACAACGACAGCTGTTTGCCCAACGCTCGCTAATCCATCAACAGCAGTGCCAACAACAACAACAACAACAACAACAACAATAAACAATACCAATAAAAATTGCCAATGCATCTAACGGAACCACAACAACAACAACAGCAAACAGCTTCAGCTCCATTAGAATACGACGCAAAAAAGAGGGAAAAAAAAGAGAAGAGAGAAAAATATTCATATGCATGCGAGTTCCATTTTATTTATGGCCATAAAAAAAAGCGAATGTAAAAGCCATCTGCCACGCCCCCACGCCCAATGCCTATACATTTCTCATGCATTTTGGCATCACCTGCAATCTGAGCCGGGCCATCAAACGACAGGGTCTTAAGAGCAACAACAACAACAGCAACAACAACAGCAATTTAGGTTTCATTTTTATGCTCCAATAAAGTTCAATCAAATGACATCAAACTGTATGTGGGCAAAGGAAAAGCTCGCACGATTTTCCGCAGAGCAATAACGCTTTAAAAAACAGAGAATCAAAACCAAAACCAAATAACTTAAAGTTCAGCTCACAGGCAATTGCAGTCCCGCCCACTCACTTCATAGTGAACTTTGATTCTTTTTTTTCCCCCTTTGGCCTGGAGCAGTTCAAGAGGTCAGCAGCAGCCAAACATTGATGGACAGCGACAGCGACAAGGCGACAAGGCGACCTTTGCCCACATATCGAGCCAAACAACTAAAATAGACCAGGGAATACGTAAGCATATCTGATTGGAAACCAATCAGCACAGCGAGAAGGCAATTTGAGTATCAAATACATTTCTTTTTCAGCAGCAATAGAATAATGAAAATATAATATGATATGGGCATTTGTTTGGTATATATTTTATAAAGTATATGCTTTAGTTGACTTACCAAATAAATGTAATTCGATGCAATTTTAGACTGAAGGAGAGGGGCAGATAATATAGAGAGAGAGAGAGATAGTGGGAGAGAAGAGGGAGAAGGCAAAGTTCATAGAACATTAGGTGAATTTCAAGCAGATTTTAGTTCGGGAATCTAACAAATATTTCAATTTATATAAATCGATTTCTTTAACATATTCCTTAGGCGACTCTGAAGTATTTTTATGTGACCAAAAACTGAAAATAAAAAGAAAAATATAATAATTAAAGTAAATAAATAAATATATATTTTATATTTATAAATAATGCATATATTCTATAGTTAGGCATTTACTCTATAAAACAAGTAATTATAAAAATATAAAATAAAAAAAATATATATAGAAAAAAAACTTTTATAAATATGTGGATTGATATATATGCCTTTATTGTGCACGTGTCGTATATATTCACAAGTACAAATTTACAAAGTAAGTAAAGTAGAAGTGACAAAAAAGGGCTATGCTATTAACATGCATATGTTAATAGCATATCCGGGTGTGGAACAGACCTATGTTATTAACATGACCATGCCAATAACATAGCCGGGCTATGTTGGGGAGGAGCAGTTCTTGTTAATGGGGTCTGACATAAACAAATATTAATCTTTATAAAAAAAAAAAAAAAACAATAATATTAAAAAAAATAAATAATATTTAATATTCAAATTAAATAAATTATTCATATCCATAAAAAAGAAGTAAATAATAAATAAATAAAATAATAATTAATACTAAAATTGATAGAAAAAAAAAAATAATAAAAAAATAAATCAATAATTGCTAAAAGTTCTCAAAGAAAATGCTAGACATGTAAGAAAAAAAAAAACACATGTAAGAGACTTATAATTTAAACTATTTTTGATTGCCAAAGTCCCAGTCTGAAATACCTAACTTGAGCAGAATTTAGCCTTTAAAATAAACATATTTGTAATGCATATGCTCAGCTACTTGTTTACACTTCTGTCTTTCTCTTTTTATTTACATGTTAAGCCTTTCTTAAGGATTTTGACATTTTTATCGATAACAGGATTTTGTTTATAGGCAACTAAGGATCAGATTTTTACTGCTCAAAGTTATGTTTGTGAGATAAAGCAAGCAGCTTAACGAATCATATGCAATGTTATTATTTATGTTCTGCTTATGATGGAAAATCACAATGGGACGTGTTTCAATGGATTTTTGTAATTTAGAATCTCTCTAATGTCTAATATATAATCTGTCTAGTTAGTTGTATTTCATTTATTTAATTTATATGTATTTAATTTATAATATATAATAACTCGCTATATAGTCTATTGATTTCTCTATCTAATTCATAATTTCCGTATATAGTCGATAAATATTTCTTTAAATCTCTGTCTATTGTTTTGGCTAACTAATTTTGAATCGCTCTATATAATCTCTCTATATATAATCAGTTGAGTGTTTATATTTTTAATAAATCTATACTACTCTTGCTTTCCTTCGCTCTCTTATATTCTAGCATGCATAAGGCATTTATATATATATTTATGATTTACTTGAACCCAGCACGTTTTCCCAGCAATTTCTCTGCTACATAATCCCCTTAGCTTAACCTAAGACTCAGCCACATACAAATGTTGTATATGACTTTATAAATTGCAGCTCAACTAATGACCTCTAATGACCCACAATGTGCTAGTTCGAGTCAAGTCAAAAAAATATATATATGTATATATAAAACCCCTTTAAATGCTTTGAAACTTATGCCAAGCATCGACTAAATCCTCAAAGAGCAACTCAAATTACAAATGTACAAATGCTGCTTGACCCATCTCACTCTCTCTCTCTCTCTCTTGCTCTGGCTTACTCTGTGTGCCTAGCTCTCCCTCTCTCTCTTTCTTTTTAGCTTTACTGCTTTACATTGTGCTCAAATCAAATGAAATGAAATCATTCTTGAAATTATGAATGAAAGCATTCATTGAAATGGATTCATTGGCCAACTTGAATTTCGCTCAGTGTATTTGATAGAGCATTTCAAGAATGTTGTTGTTGTTGTTGTAGGGCTACAGCTGCTTTTCATTTGCATGCCATTGATTGGCCGTCAGCTATCTTGTTTTTTTTTTTTTTTTTGGCTCATGCTAGGCCTGCTCCCAGCTTTTATTCTATTCACTTTGTCTTCCTTTTCATATCTAGATGGGCGAGGCAAAGGCATGTCACTTTTAATTTAGCTAGCAATTTAATATACTATGCCTCTATATTTATATACATATAATATATAAGTAAATGCCTAGGCAACTGCCAAAGGACATTTGCAGAGCGCTTAAGGACACACTTCACTCAGCAAGAGGAGAAAGAGAAGAAGAAGAAAAAAAGAAGTCTTTAAAGCCGCAACCTTCAATGCCAGCAATTAGCTGGCAAAAACCAACTGACATTTAATTGTTATTAATTGCCAAGAGAGAGAGATAGATAGAGAGTGGGAGACAGAGAGAGGGCTCGCTAAATAGAGAGAGAGAGAGTGAGATGTTAGATAGCTAGAAATTAAGTAATATTTATGTATTTTTTGGACAGCGGAAACTCAACGCAACGCAATTGAGCGCTGCCCACGCACGCCTTTCAGCCCCTTCATGGCAACCATTAATAAAACGGGATTTGCAGCAGGACACAATGCCAATGGCAGGACACTCGACACTCGAGCAGCTCCTGCAATTAATCTCACACGTTGCTTTGTCTGCGATTTCAATTAAAGTCGCGTCTAAGGAAAAAATTATGAAGATGAATGCCATTCGTCAAATGTTTATCAATGCTGTAGGCAGCCCTGCCCAGCCACGCCCCCCACAACCCCTGCCTGCCTGTCGGCCTGCTTGCCTGCCTGCCTGCTTGAGCTGTCCTCTTAGAAATTGCTCAATTACGAAATTAAATTTAATGCCCAGGCTTTTGATCGCACTAAAAGCTTTAATAACTGTAAATTGCTTTCACAAAATTTTTGGCACAGTCCCGGGGCAAATGCGCCGAGCCCAGAGTCAAGAAGCCCCCAAACAAAAACTCTCAACTCTCACTCTCACTATGTTTGCCTCTCACTCACACTTAGACTGTCCCTCTCTCTCTCTCTAGCTACCTGCATAGCTAGGTGTAACCTGTCGTCGGGCTTTTTGGGCTTTTGGTATTTCGCTTTGCTCTCGACGGCGCGTGACCAAATATTTTAAGGACACTTCGAGCAGCACTTGAAGCACGAATTCGAATTGAAGCGTTATCGAGCTGCATGCCAGGGCAATGTTATACACACACACACAGAGAGAGACATACACACACATCTATATATAAACAAGCTCGACAAAAATCCAATTAAAGTAAAAAACTTGAGAACGAAAAGAGCCGCGAGCTGAGCCATTAACTAATTCTGAAATCGGCTTAAAAAAATGGAAGCTTTTTGTAATTTTTGCACCTGCCCGAAAAAAAAAAGAAGTTATAAAGAAAAGGGCTACCTTAAGGGCAAAAAGCCGCTTAACGTTATTTGTGTGCGCCGCTGCCTATGGAAAATCACGGGAAAATCAATTCGCATTCATTTTCCCATTTCAATATGCTGATAGCAGCAGCAGCAGCAGCAACAGCTTTATCAACTTGTCTTTAATTTAATCTAATTAACACATAAGCAAATTAATTCATCAACTCACAAACTCTGTTAAATTTGCAAACTCAATTGGCGCACAGCAAATCACAAACAAACCAAAAAAATCTACTTGGCTTGGCATTTAGAATAAACTCAAAGACTTTAAAAAATAAATAAATCAAATATTAAGCCACACAACTTAATGCCTATTGAAGGCAACAGCCTCAAAACTAATCAAATTAATTAAATCTTATTCTCTTATACAAATAATACCATTAAATGCCAGAGTATTTGCTCTTTGTTCTTATTTAGGAAATGTTTTTCATTACTGCGCTTCAAGCGTAAAAGTTTTTTTGCGCGCCCCTAAAAGATGCCCTAAAAATTTGCGTCAATTTTATTTTGTCTAGCGCGCACGCAACAATTATTTAAAGCATACTTTTGCGCTGACCCACAAAATACAATTCGATTTGAACAAAAGCTTAAAGCACTCTCTCCGTCTATCGCTCTCTGTCTCTCACTCGCTCACTCGCTTTTTATCTTGCACTGTGATCGCTGTTCCCGCTGCTTTCTCTGTTTCGTTAGTTGCTTTTCGCACTTCACGCTGAGAGGTTTTGCGTTCTGTTGTTTATTTGTTTGTTGTGGCCGGTAATTAATCAAAATGAGCACCGGGTAAGGTCAACTTTGTTTAGTTTGCTTTTGCCGCATGCGATGAAGTAATCAACATTAACTATGTTTTATTTCTATCTGCCAATCATTTTTTAATAAACAGATTAATGAATAAACCAGTTCTCTATTATGCGCCACGCAGTCCGCCCTGTCGCTCAGTTCTGCTCACAGCCGCTGCCTTGGGACTCGAACTGGATTTGCGGTAAGTTTTCGATATCGAAAATAGTTTCACGACCGGTTCGAAATGATGTGAGATTCCTCTTTAACTAACAGTGGTATGTTATGCTAATATTATGTTATTAACAGTTGCATGTGAAATGCGTTTATTTAGCTATGCTTTTGCATGCATTAAGTGAAATTAAATATTTTGATTTGTATGTAAATAGAATTGTAATGCAGAAAGAAAATTAAAATATTAATATTAGCGAAATAATAGTAACCAACTCTCTCTCTCTCTCTCTCTCTCTCTCTCCCTCTCTCTTTCTCTCTCCCTCTCTGCAGCATCGTCAATGTAAAGGCCGGCGAGCATATGACTGAGGAGTTTCTCAAGCTCAATCCACAGCACACAATACCCGTGCTGGATGACAATGGCGTTGTGGTCAGCGACTCTCATGTGATCTGTAGCTACCTGGCGGACAAGTATGCTGGCTCGAACGATGCACTCTATCCCAAGGATGCAGTGCAGCGCCGACTGATCGATGCACGCCTCTACTACGACTGCGGACACCTGTTTCCGCGTGTGCGCTTCATTGTGGAGCCTGTGATTTACTCGGGCGCTACACAGATACCCGAAGATCGCATTAACTACATGCAGAAGGCCTACGACGGCCTGGAACACTGTCTGGCTGCAGCTGGCAGCTTTCTGGCCGGCGATAAGCTCACCATTGCGGATTTGTGCAGTGTGGCGACGGTGAGCACTGCGGCGGCTTTTGCGCCCATCGACGAGGCCAAATATCCCAAGCTAACTGAATGGATAAAGCGCATGGAGGCGCTGCCCTACTACGAGGCTAACAATCAACAGGGTCTCGATTTGCTGGTCAAGCTGGTCAAGGGTCTGCTCGGAGAGCGACAGACCTGAATGGCCGGACATCAATCAATATTGGCAATAATACACGAGATGTTTTCTTTTGTCTCCCACTCACTGTGTTTCTCTCTCTCACACTCTGTCTTGCCCTCCCTCGATACACAATGAGTTCCATTGAGTTTCATTTGAGCTGCTCGTTGGGTTGGGCCAAGTTTTTTGTGGCCAGAGGATATATATAATAGGAGGCGGGCAGTGGGAAGTGGCATCGAAGCAGCGCTACGCGCAGCTGTTGGCGAAGTAATGGTAAAAGTTTTTTTTTTATGGGCTTCAGGGCTAACAACTTGCTGCATAGACTGTTTGAGCGAAATATAAGCCAAACTTTTTGGACGTCTTTTTTGTTTGTTGGCCGTTGTCGTTGCCTATGCTGCTTGTTAGTCATTGATTACGAGTTGTAAGTGATCGCATTTATAGTTGTTAAGCTTGTTAACAATGTCCTGCGGCCTAAATGGCACCGCTTCACTGTGATTGATTCCGTCAGGCAGTGCGACAACAAAGGCGATAAGCGACTACCAGAGCGAGTGCTAAATCTCCGCCTGACTTTAATGAGGCCATCAGCTGATAATTATGTGTCTGCTTTGCTGTTGGCAGGTGAAACGCGTTACCAGCTGCACTTTTCTAGCCATAAAACGTTTCTCTGGCAACAGCAACAGTTTGTATGAGACAGCGAGATTTTATGGCGACGCCGGGAAGTATGCACTAAAAAGTTTAATGCGTGCTAACCATAAACTCGAGCTGCTTTCTTTGTTGTGCGAATTACTATATGTATTTAAGACTTGTATATCTATGTTATAAGCATTAAGCTAGTGTTTAAAAAATTATTTTGTGATAGGTGGCATATAAAGAAGTTTAGTTTGTCGTCTTGAGCTAGGCCAAAGAATCAATGACTTTTTATAACTCAGCCTGAAAGTATGCACTATAAATTTTAGTCTGATCTAAGATAAATCTCTGCTGTTTTGTGAATTATATCACACTTTTCCATTTCTACACCTAACATTTACTTAAAATATATACATACGTTTTCTTAAGCACTTAAATGTTTTGAGTCTCTTAAACAAGTGAAATTCTGCAGCCACAAAGGATTCGCCATTTAGTTCGCGGCATTTTCTGGCGCCGCCCGAAAGAATGCAACAAAATTTAATGTGATTTACAGAGCAGCTTAAGCAAACTTTGGCAGCTTATTGCTAAACATAAAAGATTAAACTTGATAAGTTTTGTGTACATAGCGAAATTCTAAACGCTTAATAAGCTAGTTACCAGTAAAAACAAGTTCAATAACCGCTCATTAATAAGAATCTGCCACCAAATACCAGCCACTAGCTCATAGATTCCTCAATTATTTGCACCCCCTGAAAGTATGCAATAAAGTTTTGTATACATCTTTAGCTCAACTGCAGCTAAGCAAACTTTGAAAACACTTTTGATTGCTTAGCGAAAATCTACTAAAATTCAGCGCAATGCTTAATTGCCAGCTAATCAAGTTCATTAGCCAGCTGCCACACGTCTGGCAACATTTTAGCCATTGCTTGCCAAGTTAAAGTCCAAGTTGTAAGTTGCTTTTGTGAACTGTAACACCACAAACTTTTGGCACTTTGCAGTTTTATTGTTAGCCACGTGAAGTTGACAACAACTTGACAACAACTTTAGCAACAAATAGCAGAAATAGCTAACTAAAGCCACGAAAATTGCAGCAACAACAGCTGCAGTAAGTACTAAAACAAACACGTTCACTTCTTTTGCTTTTAATGCACAGCATATGCAATGTGACAGCAGCTAGAAGAAACAAACACACACACACTCACATATATATATATATATACTGTCAAAAAGAGTTAGTCAAACACATACACACACATACACAAGCTGACATATGCACTCTGGCATAACCTATATTAGTTTAGACCGCATTTTAGTATCCACAAGTGCAGCAGCCTAATGGCAGCGCACACACACGCATACACATCCTAGCTCACACACACACACACACACTCTATGCCGCTGCCATCGTTATTTGTTGTCATTTGATGTTGCACATGCCATCGAATTAACTTGCCACGCGGCCAGAAAACAACGCAAACAGTTTTTGGCTCTTGGCGCATAGTGGAAAAACTTTTCCATTTTCATTTTACGTTTTTCGTTTTTCGTTTTACGTATTTCCTGTTGTTGCCACAGCGTCAAAAATTGTTGTTCGCCAGTGTCGGACCGCACTAAAGTTTGGGTCAACTTTCTGTTTCATTTTTGGGCACACACACACACACACAATGCTATTAACCCCACTGTTTTGTAGCTTTTGTGGTACCTCGTCCTTTATGCTGGATTAAAATTTAATACTCTCTGCACAACTGTAAGAACAACAAAAGCATAAATACGTGCTTCAGCAGCGGCGACTGTCAATTACACTGCTGCTCAAGTTGTTTTCAGCTGCTGCTTAAGTTGTTGCATTTGGTAAAGAAAGCTAGTGGATAACTTAATTGTTTTAATTAAGATCATGAAAATATTGAGTAAATTCATTTAAATGTATTTAAATTTAACTAAATTCGCTTGTATCTCGATTAATTCTCTATTAAAAAAGTTGGAAAAATAAAGTTTTAAAAGGCTAAAAACATAAGCATTCCTAAAAATATTGTGAATGTAGTTTCCTCTATTTTTTTTTTATCTTTTAAGCACTGATCAAGTTGTGCATAAGAATATAAATAGAAAAAATTGTAAAATGCACTTCTAGTTAGGCTTTAAATTATATCTTTATATATTACTTACTTTATATCTTTATCATTATTCTAGATATATAGTATATAAACTCTTTAAGCTCTCCAAGCAGCAACTTATCTCTAATAAGTTAGAGTATAGATAAAAAATTGGCTTAAAAAAACATAAAGCAAAAGTAAAATAATAAAGCAAAAAAAAAAAAAAAAAAAAGGGAGAGATTTGCAGACGACCCTGAACAACTGCATAATACTCGTTTACGTGAAATCAGATGAAGGATATATGTATATGTGCATAATACAGTAAAATATATAGATCAATGGAGAAGATCTAGAAACTCTGCTACATAGAGCTGATATCAAACGACCTACTCCTTGCCACGCCCACACAAATTCAACTTTCAACTCTCTACAAAGAGTTTCCTTTTTACACAGGCAAATGCATATACTCCTTTCACATTCTGAGCAAGCATAACGAGGTTTGGCTGGCGAGGTAAGTAAAGTCAACACAATGTAACCGAAACTGAAAGCGAATTGGACTTGAACTGAGCCAACACAAAACAAGCAAAAGAATAACAAAAAAGAAAAGAAGAGAGTGAGAGAGTCAGAGGGAGAGTGAATGGAAAAAAAAGAGGGCAGTCGTATTGGAATTGTAGGCGTGACCGGGCTGGCCTGGACAGAGCGAGTCCTTTACGTGTTCGCTTCGCCGTTGCTAGCCATGATTAATGATGCCGTTGTGGGCTCGCATTTCCGCTTCGTTTAAAGTTGAAATGTCGTTGGCCAGCTGCTGTTGCCAGTTTTGTTATTCAAGTTATTATTGTTCTTGTTGTTGTTGTTGTTGTTGCTGCTGGGCTTATCATTGTTTGCCTTTTGTCGGTTGCGGTTTGTTTAACATTGAAATTAACTTTAGCCATCAAATATTTCAATTTCATTACAAATTTAGCCATAAACTGCAATAATATGTGACATCTATGCCAACTATTCAATGCATAACAATTTCTGCATTCACACACACACACACACACATATATATCAGTGCTTCCTCTGTCGTATAAAATGCATCTGCAATAATCTATAATGGAAATTTCAATGGCCATAACGAGTTTTGTATGCCAGCTCACATTTCCAATTGGATTCTGATTCGCTTCGCTAAAATCTGATTCGAATGCCAGCAATTATTATCGCCCAAATTGGCAGGGGATGTGAGGGACAGAGAGAAAGAGACAGCGAGCGAGAGAGCGAGAGAGAGAGAGAGAGAGAGAGAGAGAGAGAGAGAGAGAGAGAGAGAGAGAGCGAGTATGAGAGTTGGGGGACCTGTTTGGGGTTGGGCAGGCAACTACATGATTCTGCTCTTGAGCTGCTGTCGGGCAAATTAAGTGAATCGAATAGAGATGAGCGCTTTGGAGATTCTTTGCGATAGGCAAAGCACGAATATTTATATTAAATTGGATTTATTTTATATTTAATGGTTTTTGAGAGGCAACAAAAGTATACTAAAATGATTAGAATATTATCTAAATTTGTATATTATATATGTTAAAATAACTTTAAAAATTTATGGCGTATTTCTGTACGTATGAATGCTTTAAAAATTCAAACAGCATTCAATTTCAATTGTTTAATTTAGCTTAAGCTTTCAGAACTTTTTTTTAGTTTTTTTACATAAATATATTTTTTTATTAAATTACTAATTTTCTTATTATATTATATTTTTATTATATTATTCCTGCAATGTTGCAAAATATAAAAAAAAAAATTAATTTAAAAATTTATAAAAATACAATTTTTTAAAATGTATTTATAAAAACAAAAACAAAAATAAATATTTGCATATTTAAAAAATAAATTGATTTAATTTTTATTTTAAAAAAAATTTTGTTTAGAATTATTATAAATATATTTCAAACAAGTATTATTTATATATTTAATATTAATTATTTCACATAAATATTATTTATACATTTAATACAATTTATTTTAAACATATTAACATTTTATATTTATGCATTTATATTAATATATTTAAAGTAAATAATATTGAATTATTAATAATAAATAAATGTAAATAATATTTAAAGCATTTAAAACACGCTTCCTGCTTGCATCTGCTCTCCCATCGCTAGCATAAACCACACATATGTGGAAAACAAATAGCACATATGTGAGCTGTCATAGCCCATGCAGAGATTTTCATTATTACTTGACCAGAATTTTGAAACGCGCAATGACACCTAAGTGAAGCACTGAAGAGCTGCTCTCAGACTCTCTCATCGAATGCCATGCCATGGCTGTGCCGGCTCTTAAATCGGAGAATTTGAATTAGTTTGTGCTGCTGCTCTCCTCTCAGGTCAATCAGTTCAATCGCTATCATCTTAATGGCAATAGATGCCACTTAATGCAGCTGCAACTGGCACGAATTGCTAATCAGAGCACAATGTGACGTTTAGTTGCAAGCAAACAGCTTAACAAACTGACAGAAGGACAAACGGCCAGGCAGACTGGCAGACAGACATGGATGGACTGGCAAAATGCTTAGTGATTATGCTGGTCAGGACAATAGGCAGAGGAGGACATGGTCAACTATCAAATGGATGTTGCATGCTGGAAGCAACTGGATGCTGCCGGCTGTCTGACATCCGCCATCCGCCATCCGCCGTCTGTTGTCTGATAAGCGCAAAGTTTTCTCGCATTGTGCGCAGGCAAATGCAATTCAAATGAGCTCACTTCCATAGCCAGGGACAGTCGGTTATTTCTGACAGCTTCTGTCGACCTACAGGCAGATAGACACACACACACACACACACAAGGACACACACTCATACAAAATACTCGCTGCATTCATTTCATGCGCTTCATATTCGATGCACGCTGATTGAGTACTCTGCAATTTGAATGTTGTCAGCAGCAGGAGCAGCAGGAGCAGCAGGAGCAGCAGCAGCAGCAACAGCAGCAGCAGGAGCAGCAGCAACCACAACATTTACAACAACAACATAATTTGCATAATTGCACTCGCTGCAGTGCAAAACTTGATCAGAAAATGCAAAAAAAAAAAAAAAAAGCAGGCGTCCATTATGTGATTAAATCTGCTAGCCCACATTCAGCAGCCACGCCCATGCACACCGCCCACTCTTGCTGGCTGTCAGCTATATTTTATCAATATGCAATGGCAACAAAAATACATCGATACTAAATAATTGAATAAATTTTATAATATTCAAAGAGAAAAAATGATTTAATCAACTAACAGAAATATTTGTCTAATTGGAAAGTGAGAGAGCAGGGAGTGAGGTCAAAGAATGAGAGAGGTAGATTCAGGGAGAAATGGAGAAAGCGAGTGAGACAAAGAGTGGAAGAATGTGAGAGTCAGTGAAGGAGAGGAGATTAAAATTGAGAGAGGGAGAAAGAGAGAGCGAGTGAGAGAGAATGGTAGATTGAGTGAGTCCTAGATTAACAGCGAGTGAGGGAGGACGGCAGGTAGAGAGAGAGGAAAATTGAGTGAGCCAGAGAATGACAGAGTGAGGTTGGGAGACTACTAAGATATACACATATATATAATTATGTTTATACACATACATTTATACATAGATATATATTATTATAATATTTATATAACTCCATTTAGCTAAATTCTCTTTTAAGCATCGATAAAGCCATTTAAGTACTCTCTATGGTCCCAGCGGTTATCGCTTCAACGATATCCAATTAGTGTTAACGCTTAAATACTCACAAAGCTCATTAGAATAAATATGCATGAATAATATTGTTCTTTTGTTTTGGCCAAGTTATTCATATGATAATAATGCAAATGCCATTAAAATATATGTGCGAGCCTGCTGCATAATCTATCTCTATCTCTCACGCTCACTCTCTCTCTATCTATCTCTCTCTTTCTTTCACTCTCTGTTTGTCTCTTTTTCTATGCTTTGTTTATTCATATTCATATTCATATTCAGTTTCAATTGTAATGCCTATTGGCATGTGAATATTATTTGCTTACACACACACACACACACACATGTCTCTATTTACATAGGCAGCTTTTTGTTTTTGTTTGCTCGAGTGCGGAAATTGCTCCAAATGCTCAATAAAACTGCAATAAACTCCAGTAAATGGCCATATTTTGTCACACACACACTCGCTCACGCACACGCACAATAAACTTTTCCAATTAAAGCGCGCTTGAAATGAATTATCTTAACCCATAACCCAAAAACCCTTAAGCCTAATCCTAACTCGTATCGTCTGCGTTAAATCTAAACCTTAACGTGGCTCTCAACTCATTCATTCATGTGGTTAAAGTCGGTTTTCGCTGATTACCGGGCCCAGAGGGAGGCAGACAGGCAGACAGCTTCTGCTTGTGTCGTCGTATACTCCCGCTCGAGTAGCCCCACCTCCTTCCTTTCTTGCCTCCTACTTCTGGTTGCTAGTCTTGCCTTCCCCTCTTCTTGACTTCTCCTCTTCTGCTTTCGACTGCTCCTCTTGCCTCCATCTTCTACCTCTTTGCTTGTGTCGCCTTCTGCTCTTATGTTATCCCCTTTTCTACTTCTATTGCTCCCTTGCTGGGACTGCTTGCCATCTTGAATCAGACTCCTGCTTCCTCTTCCTGCTTTCTCTTTCTCTTTCAGTCTTCCCTTGCCCCTACATCTTCTTGTCTTTCACCACCTCTTTCTCCTCCTCTTGCCTCATCCTCTTGCTTTCTTTTCTAGCCACTGTCTCTTGCTTCTCTACCTTGCCTCCTTCTTACCTCTTCTAACCTAAACTTCCTCCTCTTCCACTCTCCCATCGTACACTCTCCCCTCTTCAAACCTCCTCTACCAGCAACCTACTCTTCTAAGCTTCTTCTCCTCTTAGTTCTTGCTCCATCTTTACCATCCCCTCTTTATCCCCTTCCACCTCTCCATCGAGCCACTTGCCGCTTTCACGCTTTTTGGTTCAATGCGCTTCGTATGGCTGCCGCTGCTGTCAGGTTTAAGCAATTAACTTTGGCTGCTGGCTGCGCATTGATTAACAGTTTAGGTATATGTGTGTGAGATTGACTGTGTCTGTGTGTGTGTGTGCGTGTGTGTGTGACAGCTGGCAAAAAGCGACAAACCAAAAATAGAAAAAGCCAAAAGCCTTGTTGATTGCTTCATTTGATGCCTGATTAACGCTGCATTCTTGTTGCCCACAAAATGCATTTAGACGAGCGTCTCAAACTAGGCCATAAATCTGCAGCAAACATGGCCAGGCACGAAACACAAAATGTGTGTGTGTGTGTATGAGAGCGTGTGTGAGAGTGAGTGTGAGTGTGTGTGAGAGCAAGTGTGTGTAGTTAGGGTTGCCAATTTAGCCTTTTATTAGTTAGACTTGGCCTTTTTAATTAGGTGTAGGAAAGTAATTGGAGATTCAAAAGATGAAAATTAAGTAAAGGCTTAATGGAGTGAAAGTTAGAGTAGGAGTAGGAATATGAGTAACAGAAAGAGTAGGAGTAAGAGTAGAAGTAGAAGTAGAAGTAGAAGTAGAAGTAGAAGTAGAAGTAGAAGTAGAAGTAGAAGTAGAAGTAGAAGTAGAAGTAGAAGTAGAAGTAGAAAAAGAAACTGTGTAAATATTTAATGTTAGTGCTATATAACTAAAAAGTCAAGTCAAGTTAGATTTTATATAAGCTAAACTGTGTTTCATTTTATATATATTTTAATATTTATTATATATATTATACAATATGAATACGCATTAATTGACAAACAAATAAGAGCCAATCTGAAATTGCTTTCGTTCTCTGTTCCATCCAATTTCTGTTCGATTCTGTTCAATATGCCTGTTCCCCGCGGCTGCACTGGGCACTGCGCTGTTAAGTGGATCTCCTCTGTACAGAGCTCGACACTACAATATGCAGCAGCTACCTGTGTATGTGTGTGTGTGTGCGTCCCGGGCAACCTGTGTAACATGCCTGCACTCTGTATCTGGCTCTTCGCTACCTGCCCATTTTCTTATCACTTTTGGTACATGCGTCCATTCGTGTCTCTGCCTTGTTTTTGTTTGTCTGACACGCTGGACAGGACTGCATGCACCTGCTGTTGCTGTTGCTGCTGGCTATAGCTACACACTCACACACACACACAGGAAAAGCTATACGTTCTCACACACACACACACACACACACACACATGTCTAATTGGGCGACTTATGCGCTGTCGCTTTTTGGCCCACATGACGTATACGTGTTTTGCATTTGCTCCAACATTTTTGCCAGCTTTTGTAATTTGGTTTTTAGCACAAAACATGTTCGCCTGCTGGCCACAGCAACAAACTAAAGCACATGCAACAACAACAACAACAACAATAGCAACTGCTTTGGCAGCTGCTTTTAATTAAGTGCGTCTTGATGTGAGCTGTCAAAGCCTGCGCCTCTTGTTGCCCTGTTCTTTAGCAATTTTTATGAACAGGTAGACCACGCACTCTCTCGCTCTCTCATACTTCTCCTCCCCTCTCTCATTCTTTCTCTATCTCTTCGAGCATGCCTAATAAGCTAACGTCATGCTGTTGTCAGAAGTGATTTAATTATCTTTTGATTTCATTTTTGACAAAAGTTTTGAAATGCAAATCAGGAGCAACAGCGACAGCAGCAGCAGCAGCAGAAAAAGGAAAATCATTATATATGTATATGGTATCTGTCAGCAATTTTAAGCCTTGCAGCATGTCTCAGCCTAGAGGTGAGCCAGCAGAGCTTAACGAAGCGCCACTAGCAGCTGAATAAGGCGTTGCTATATTTCAATACAGCTGCGTTTGCATTTAAATTGGAACCAAAAGCTAAAAGTGTGTGTGTGTGTGAAGGTGTAAGCTAAAGCTGTGTATGTGCATTGGTCTGTGGGTGTGTGAATAAAGGACACGTGAGCAGCTGAGCATAAGCCAGAGCCAAAGCTAAGGCTGAAGCCAGCAAAGGCCAGCTTGAGTCCATTATTAAGTTTCACTGTATGTGTGTGTCCGTGTGTGTCACAGTGTGTGTGTGTGTGTACGTGTGCATGTGCGTGTCTGTAAAGTTATTAAAAGCATTCAAAACATTTCGGCAGCTGACGCTGGGGTCCTTAGCAGTACAGCTTGTTGTCTGTGCTGGGCGTTGGGCGGGCGGCGTGTCATTTACATAACTATATAGCTTATACAAACATGAAACAGACGTCACAGTCTGCCCTGGCACGAATACAACTACCCTGGCTATACCTCTACCTCTAGCTCTAGCTCTAGATCTATATCTACCTCTACCGCTACAGCTACTTTATGGCTAGGTAGTGGCAAATCTAACAACCGCAACAGATTATGTTTATTGATAACTGAAACAACAAATTATTTTGTTATTGTTTGTTATTGGTTAATTGTTGTTATTGTTCTTTTTGTACTGGTTGTTGTTGTTGTTGTCGCTGTTGCCGGAAATGAGCTCATGTGATTAATAAAGCTAACGCGATAATTTTTTATACGCTTGAATTTGCAGAAGCACTGCTTCTATAATATATAAAATTTGCAGTGTTTCTGTAAATTCAAGCGTATAAAATTATCGCGTTAGCTGACCTGTTTTTGGCATTTGTGTGTGCTGTAATGAGAGGGAAAGTTGGGAATGTTAAGAGAAAGACAAATAGGGGAGCTTTAGCTGGAATTCGTCAAACAAATCCCGAACATTTGTGCTGCATATTATCTTTCATTTTCAATATATAGTATTCCTCTGTTGTCTATCGTCTATCATTTATCATATATTCATTTTTTATCTTTTATCTTCTATCTTCTGTTTTAAATATTTATTTTTTATATGCTTTCTTATATATTCTTCTATCCTATATCTCCTATCTTTTATCTTCTACCTTTTATTAATCCTTTATCTTCCAGTCTATCCTCTATCCTCAATCATCTAACCTCTATCTTCTTCTATCCCATCTTCCATACTCTTTTCTCTCTCTCGCTTTCTCTTCCATCCTCCACATTTCAGTACTGCAAATTAAAAGCGCTTTAAATGACCTTTCACATAAGGTTAAAATTTTTCTTTTATTTTTTTTTTTGTCATTTCAAGGTACGTAACATAAAATTGAATATTTATGGCAACATGAACCACTCGCAAACTGTAAAGTGAGGGGGCAGTGAGCCAAAGGGAATTTGGGGGCATATGCATGGAAATTATTGGTGTCAGTCTGTGTTGCACTTGTGGCAGTTGAGAGCAGTTTTCATTTGATTTCCATGTGCGGTCGCCACGCTGGCAAACGAACATGAATGTTTATGTTGCCAACAAGTTCCGACGGTTTCTGCAATTGTAAAGCCATCAGCACCCGCATGCACCTGAAAGAGGATGCAGATGGGGATGGAGATGGGGTCATATTGCCACAGCAATGCATCAGAGGAAGGCAACAGCAACAGCAACAACAACAACAACAACAACAACTACAGCAGCAGCTGCTGCTGCTCCTGGTGCTGAGCTAACGTTTGCCAACTTGTTGCCGAGTTCAGCTGCTGCTGTTGCTGTTGCGGCTGCTGCTGCTATTTTGCGGCTACGTTAGCTATTGCTTTATGGGCTCAAATCCTCACCCATTCTCGCTAGGGCTGCTCCACCTATCGCCCGACTCAACCCATCTCAAATACATTCCCAACCACTCTCATACCAATGTGGCGTGTGCTGCGTATGAGTTGAGCCAACATGGATGTTATTTCATTTACTCAAATGTTTTTCCTATACTCTATTTGGAGCACGATGAAAGGCTATATTGATTTCGACTAATAGTTTGTATCTAGAGAAATTACAGATAGGTAAGATCATTAGCAAGAGTACAACTTACTCAAGTCTACAAGTCTACGAGATACCAAAGTATATATGGACTAAACTATATAATCTTATACAAGTTTGAAATCAATCGCATTTTTATTATAGAATAAAAGCAATGAACAAAGTTATATATATAGACTGCTCGACTACGAGATTAGATTTCATTGTGTTGCTCGCATATCAATTTTTTTCATTTCGAACTCGTCAAGAAATGTACAAAAATATACCTAACCGTGCACTTGAGCTCTCAGTTGCCAGTGACCAGTGATTCAAAGCACTTGAGGACGGTTCATAGCAAAATGTATAATAAATATCTGCCGCCACAGTCGCTGTCAGGTTATCCTCCTCAGAGCTATGTACCAACGCCTCAACAGAACGATGGACCACCACCTCCACCACAGGCCTATGGACCCACCCCACCACAAAACTACTGGGCAAGCCAGCCATTAATGACAGTGCAGCGCAGCCTGTACCCGAGCCTTCCACCGCCACAAAGCTATGAAACGACGATGCAGCCCAAGCAGTACAGCCGCAACAAGAAGAACGATCCTCAATCCAATGCTGTGGTAGCGGGTATGTATGACCACTAACCATACAACACAAAGCATGGGGCAGAAAGAGAAAGAGAGCAAGGGAAAGAGCGGCACATATTAGGTATTTTTGGAAAATCGACCGTCACCGTCGAGCGCTCGAAGCGGAATGATTTTGCCATCAGCAATTTTTCTCTCCCGACCCTAAAAGTAAAAACCCGAGCAAATACGAAGTTAGGGGGTTCTAAAATCAAAAAATAAGTGTGAACATTAATTTGTTCCAGTTGTCCAGTCTATGTGTTGTATGGTTAGTGGTATGACTCAATCAGTAGTAGTCAGTAGTCACCTCGTCATAAAAATATCTGCTCAAGATAGAAGTTCTGTGGCAATCTAGCCTAAGTTGGCTAACATGCATGTGAGCTTTTCAGCTCTCCATTGATATTTGGAATTGAATTATTTATTATTCATAATTAACAATAATTTCAGCTATTGTTAGAGAGTTAAAGTAAAAACACTAGGGTTGTTGAATATTTCTAAAATATCGTATCGATGATATTTAAAGTTTTGAAAAAATATCAAAATGATATTTGATATTCAACTTTAAAAATATCGATATATCGATATTTTTTTAACTTTTTCCTACAATAACTTTACAATCCGACAAAAAAAAAAAAAAAAAGAAAGAATAATAAGAATAACTATTTTAATATAATAATAATAATAATGACCAGTATTAAGTACTCAGAGTTAATACAAAAAAAAAAAAAAAAAAAAAAAAAAAAAAAACGCGTTCTGATATGTGAGAATCCGTCATACGACTTCGTGAGCCGCAAACAACTCATTTTATTGGCGAAGCAAGTCGCTCCAAAGGCACCTAGCTACCAGGGGCTGATCGTAATTGATCTTCGATGGCCTTATGAGAATTCCAAAAAATGATCGGATTGCTCCCTCTTCCACAATGTGTACTTTCAATATTGACATATTGTGGTCGTTTTCGAAGCTATCACCTTGGTCTTCTAAATTCATCATAATATTGTTTTTTATATGCATTGCCATATATTATGTGTTACAACTTGTTTTTATTATTTTAGGGCATAAATTGCATTTTGCTGTTCCATTTTTGAAATCTGAATAATTCCTTTTTAACAATTTTGATTCAGAATGTCTCACAATTTGTGTGACCAACGATATATCAAATATATCGCAAAAATATTTGATATTTGGGCAAAAAAAATATGACGATATAAATATTTTTTTTTTGTATAAAAATATCGATATATTGATATTTTGATATATTATCAACAACCCTAAAAAACACCTCCACATTTGCGACTTCAAAAATTGAACTGTTAATTTCTTAAAAGCCTAGTGCTTATATACCTTAAAAATACTTCCAGGCACTGCACTGGAAGGCTACAATTAATTCCATGCACACAAATGCACAGATGTTTGTCAAGTGTCCCTTTTGATCGCTAAGCCGTTCTCACGTCTCACGTTACATTTTTATTACTTGCTGCGTTGGTCGCTGCAGCTAAGGGAAGACATGTTTATTACTTGGCTTCAGATAACGCACAGGTAACAATTGCCTATTTTTTTAAAATATATTTATCAATGTGCCATGTTCATGCTTGAACAGCTATGTTCATCTTCTTATCGGGTGGAATGAACATTGCCTGGAGCATTGGCTTTAACAAAATGGCCACATTGACTCCTCTACATACGCGATTGGCATGGTTTATTGGCGCCATCATTGGAGGAGTACTCAGCTGCTTCATGGCTAACAAGATTCCCAAGAAAATCGTCTTCGTAAGTAACCACACGTCATTGCCTCAATTTGCTAATGTCACCTCTCAATCTGCAGTGTTTCAGCTCACTTCTCGTGCTGATCGGCGGAATTATAATGGCAGCCACGATCCACAACATCAGAGCTCTTGAGGCGAGCCTCTATCTGGACGGAATCGCCAATGGATTAGCGTTTGCTCCAGTGATGGCATTGGTCGGCGAGGTGTCCGTGCCATACATGCGTGGAGTGACGGCTCCTTCCATTGAGCAGTTTAACTACATGTCTGGCTTCTTCTTTCAAATCACATGTATGACACTGTGGAACACATCGTACAACACCTTCAGTGCTGAAAATATGCAGGGCGTACTGTCAGCTGTCTGTGGACTGATTGGACTAATCATTGGCAGTTTGTATTGCATTGAGTCGCCAGTGATATTGCTGGCCAATGGCAACGAGAAGCAGGCTCTTGATACATTGCGCCGTCTGCAGCGCCCTTACACGGAGACCTCGGAGACTTTCGCACAGATGGAGGAGCACAAGCATTATCTGGAACAGAACAGGAAAATCTCCACTGGTCAGAGCATTGTCCAGGCCTTGCCAGCGTTTGTCCGTCTCTGCTATCTGCGCGCCCTGAATGCCATGAGTCTTTCTGTATTTCTGTTTTACGCCCTAATAATTTCCATTGTACACAACCTACCTCAATACGTAATTTTGGGGCATTATATGGTATACAGCTTCTGTCGCTTTCTGGCTACCTGCATCACCAGCTATTGCATGAAGTCCGCAGGTCGCAAGAAATCAACGCTTCTGGGTCTCCTGGGCTGCGGTAGCATGTCCATTATAATTGCAAAATTAATCCCCGACTTATCAAACATTGACTACGATGCTCTGTTTATCCTTATACTTGCTGGCAATGCTTTCCAAGTATTTGCTGGCATTGCCTTCGCGGGCACTTCTGCCTATCTAACTGAGGCATATCCACTTGGCGTCAAACAACCTTTCATTGCCTTCACTTTCATTGGCGAAATTCTGATCTATATTATAACTTCATCTATGACCTATAGCTGGACACTCTACTTTAGCATTTTGGCCGCACTTTGCTTGATTGGATTCCTGCTGGGCATCTGGTGCCTGCCAGAGACCCGGGGAACTACGCTACGCGAGGCACAGGATAAGTTCAAAGGCTTACTGAGCAAGGGCTTTTAATTGAATTTTAACAAAGTGCTATGTTCTTGCAACACATATGTATATATGTATATACTTTATGGGGTCTTCCACGCCTCCTTCTACCTGTTACATACATTTAAGAAAACCATTATACCCTGATTTCCCATTTTCAATGGGCTCAGGGACCCATTGGACCCTGAGTCAGGGTATAAAAAAGATAGGCCATTTCTAGGACAGTTTGAGAGTCATTAAATAGCCTCTTCATCATACATTTCGATAGCAACTAAGAGAGCCTCTGACAGTCGTTAATACCCGCTTTGTAAAATTCTCTTTTTTTAGTGCTTTGCGACTCAGGGGCTTTTGTGAGATGATGAATTGGTTTTGCGGTCTTCCAGTCAAATGAACTTGGATTTTATATTTTTATACCCTGAACCCATTGAAAATGGGAATTCAGGGTATAATGGTTTTGTGAAAATGTATGTAACAGGCAGAAGGAGACGTCGCAGACCCCATAAAGTATATATATTCTTGATCAGCATCGAAAAATAAGTTGATCTAGCCCTGTCCGTCTGTCTGTCCGTCCGTCCGTCTGTCCGTCTGTCCGTATGAACGTCGAGATTTCGGAAACTACAAAAGCTAGAGAGCTGAAATTTCACATGAACACTCGTATGTTACCTACGCAATACGAGTTTATTTTGTTTTTTCGATAACTCGTCCCATTTCCAAATTATCGATAAAAAATAGAAAATTCGTTTCCATTTTTTAGGTTTTTTGTGTATAACTACTACACCGTTTCACCTAGAGACTTTAACTTTATATATTTAGATAGATATTATGGATATACAGATTTTGTAGTTTTAAGATTTTGAATGCCACGCCCCCTCCGCCTACAATTTGAAAAAAACGCATTTCAAATACTAGAGATATATAATTTGGCAAATAGATAGATTTATATACTCTTAATCTATTCTAAAAATTTCATGAAGATCGTCCATCTAGAAATGGAGTTATAAGCGTCCAAAGTTCAGCCCAACCCACTCCCAAGCCACGGCAGCAACTGCGCAGTTAGCAGAGCGCGCGCTTATAAGTGCGTAAAGCAGAAGAGTATCACTTTTTGGCAGGGTTCAGGGGATCTCGTAGTCGAGCAGTCTCGAAAAAACATTTTTTTAATATAAGTTGTATATACGTATATATATATTTATTTGAATTGGAATCTTTTGAATAAAAGCCGATTAAAAGCAAAACACAGACAGAGAGAGTGAGAGAGAGAGAGATGGAGCACACATTCACATACAAATTCATTAAGTTGCTCATTTTACCAAACTAATTTAGTTCAAATGCTCAAATGCAAATGTATTTCGTGTGGTTTTTGGGTTTCCTTTTAAACGACATCCTGCAACCCGCTACCCGTGTTGACCAACAACAACAACAATAACAATAACAACAGCAGCGGCTGCCGATAAGGCAGTCAAGAACCGAAGCACAAAGCTGATGTAAAATTAGTGCGCACAAATGTGTCCCAAGTGCGTGAGCCAGGGCCAACCGAGTGTGAGTAGTGTAATCATGTTGCTGTCCCTGTTCCTGTCCCAACAACAACAACAATAAGGACTACGAGGCGAAACACACAAGAAAAAAAATGATATAACGGCACATTTGTAATTTGTTGGGCAGCAATGAAGTCGGCGCTCTTGGGCGACGCGCCTGTGTAAAACACATAGCACTTACCCATCGGGTTGTAAGTGATGCCGCCACCGTGTTGGCCGCTGCCGACCCACATCTCCGCCCACTCGCCCATTGCGCCTCTCGCCTGCATAATTTATGCGAAATCAGCGACGCAAACAACCTGCATGAAGAAGACAGCGCAGCTACCCACCACCACCCACTAACACACCACGCCATCAATCCACCTCTCTCCATCAAAACCCAACTAGCATCTGCCAGCGGCGTCTGCACGTAAAATGCTTTATCCACGTTTCATTGTCGCCCACAAACAAAACAAAAACAAAAAGAAAAAAAAACGCGAGCAACAAATTTACAAATTTGGAAGAAAAAAATGTTCACTGCTCGGATTTCATACCTGTCACAGAAATAGCAGATAAAGAGGAGCTGGCAGCAGAAGCAACAGCGACATAAGCGCCAGGCCAAGCGCCATCTTCAGAGCAAAAGGAAAACTTTGCCTTCACTTACGCGCTACCAAACGTCCCTCTCCCTCTCCCTCTCCCACTCCCCTCTCTCACCTTTCTCCCACGCTCTCTTTGGTGTGTTTGCGGGGCTTATGGATAATCACCTTGAAAACAGAGCAGACTTTAAGCTGAGCACCAAACGTTGTTTTTATCGCACTTTTTGCTTTCACTTTCGTATGCTGCATGCGCCTTTTCTCTTCTTATTCTTCTTCGGTCTACACTTTGGCACTGTTTATTTTTGCATAATTTTCTTTTATCCTGAGTCCAATGTATTTTTCATATTGTGCTTACCTGCTCTGGCCAGCACTTACTGCTACTTCTCCTGCTGCTTCTGTTCCTTCTGCTTCATCTTTTTCTGCTGCTTGTTGTTGTTGTCGCATTTTGAAACTGTCGTCTCGACAAATTTGTTTACTTGTGTGCGTGTGTGCGTGCGGCACATAATGGCGCAAAGCCAACTTTCAAAGTGTGCTAGAGAGAGAGAGAGAGAGAGAGAGGGAGAATGGATGGAGGAATGGAGATAGTGTGAGTGTGTTAGTAAGTTTGAAGATTTCGACTCTGAGCTTTCAATTTGATATCTTGCTCATTATACGAAAAACTGTGTACATATAAAACAACGAAACATTTCATTCAACTTCGGTGCTTTGTGTATTTTTTTTCTTTCTCTTGGCCAAATTCAATGAGGCCAAGTTAGCGCCCCTAAATGTTTTCCTCATAAAAACAACAAAAACAGTAAGTGAAACGGAAAATCGTTTGTACCAAATTATATTATTGCCATAAAGAAAACAGAAACGAAAAGCGAATCTTTTTACAAACTCGTTACGTTACGTTTCTTTATTTTATTTTTTGTTCCCTCTTTCACTTTTTTTTTTTTTTTTTTGGCTGCCCAAAGACCGCTTAAATGTTTACTTTACGTTATTTCTTTACTCTGTTTGTTGTTATTGTTGTTTTTTGTTTTTGCTTATGCTTTCAAGGCAAATGAGTTTCAGCAGCACAACAAAGTTAAAACTAACTTGCCGCTGTCCCGTAAGGTCCTTAATGTGTTACGAAAATATCAAACGTAATGAGGGTCAAGCCAATGTTTGGGCATTTGCCTGTGCGGCGTTTGGCAAACAGAAAGGGGGAACCTTTTTATATGGACCAGTCCGACCAGCTGCGGCTACTACTTGTTTGCCTAGCCTGAAGCAAGTCACCGAAGAGTAAAAGTGGCCACAAAATAAAACAATCACTTTAACAACACTGCACATTTCTACTTTTAAGTCTAAAGAGTCTGAGCAGATAAAACAGATAAAACAATCAATAAAGATTTTATTTTAAAGTCTTTAAACAGCATTTTTAGTTTTTAAATTTAGCTTCTATTTATAAATCAAAATTTAAACGTAGAAATAACCAAATATTTGAAAATGGCGCCTATAGTGTCTTGTTATCGAGAAAATCCGATAGGTATCCATCGTTAACGCAAAATGAGCAACATAAGGCGTAAAAATGTAAGGTTAGCTTTGCGTTATTTGCACAAACTACGCTAAGTTGGCGGCACGCAGTTTAATACTCACGTTAAGTTGTCCGCTTGACAATACAAATTGGAATTTTGCTTTATGCAATTGCGGTCGCACTGACGCGGTCAAATAACAAACACACAAAATAAATGTAAACAATTTGAGCGAATTCGCAAATAAAAATTTTAATGTTTAGCTATAAACTGCCTTGCGGGGGCTTTAAAACACTAACGAAAGTCACAGACACGGGCATCATCTTTGATCCACCTGTTTACGAGCAGCGCTACTGTACGACCATTCAGATTTTAGAAGATGCGCGTTGGTTAAAAGAAATCAAAAAGGTCACCGAATTCGGGTACGTATTGCCAAAACACTTCTCTCAACAAGTTATCACACACTCTTAATGGATTACTAATTCATTTACGCAGTTGCGCGGAGATGCGATTCTTTCAGCTGATGCGACGCATTGAAACCATCGAGAACATTTTGCAGGTTTGTAATTCGTATTAGAACACAATTTCCCGTTAAAGCTTACTACGTAACTGATAGTGGTGGGAATTACAAACAAGTGATATTTTCTGGGTAATTTTTAGACATATAATTTCTATTTATTTTATTTATATACGCAGTTTAATTCCTAGCTTAGACTTAATAATTAGGATTTATGCAATAATAACCTTTCATCTAGTTTTATAGTAAATACTTTTTTTTTTTTTTCTTGTAAGGGGATTATCATTTAGGTAATATAACCGATATCCGGATGAAAACTTAAATTGAGAAACTTAAAAAATTCGTTCAAATAAAAACTAATATTAAACAATAATTTGCTATCAAGGCCAATAACCTATATATATATATATATATATTTATATAAATGTATATATAATTAATGTCTGTCTGTATCGTAACAATTTCTGCTTAGATTGATGTATAAAAAAGGAAAAACAGCAAAAATTACATAAAACATTGTCTCTCTATTAATGTATATAGTGCACTGAACAATTTTCTTTATATGAATACACGATGACGTTAATCGGATTTGAAATTCGCTTGCCGTTTTGATCATATTTTCTGCTCTGAACTTAACATAGTTTATTCTCTAAAAAATACTTGAAAAACGCAGCATAACTGTTATTTTATATATTGATGTATATACGTATGTACTAAAGTATGTATCTATATGTAGTTTTATTTTTTTTGACAGCTTCAGTTGTTTTGTTGCCTTCTTGCATTACTTGATTAACAGTTCCGCTCTTCAATATCTAACGTATCGTACCGATAACTTGATAACTCGATAACTATCACTTGCGACAATGCCTGGACGAAGCGTTGACATTCCGTCCCTTGCCGTAGCTGTTCTCATCATCGTATTGCCACCCACTGTAAACATCGTTCTGCACGTTATGATGTGTGGAATAGTTGTTCTCCACATCCGCTTCAGTCTTATATAGACAACGACGCGTGCGCCGCTGTTTCCCTTGATCATCCGCCACCGCTGCTGACACATTTCGACTGGACTTGAGCTTTGCGGTTTGTTGTTCCACCTCACCGGTGGCAGATGCCATTGTCGCCGTCTGGTGATCCTTGCGAGTGGCGCAGCCACGTTTATTATTCCCACCCACTGCTGTCAGCGGTGTGCCAATGATTCTATGTGCTGCCTGTTGCTGTTGAGTGCTGTGGCCATTGATGTTCTTCGATTTGTTACTACTACGCTTGCGCGTTGCACCTTTGCTCTTGCTCAGCTGCAGCACCTGTTGCCCTTGACTCGCTTTGCTGCTGCTGCTGTTCTTGCGCGGTTGACGGCGTGCACGACGCAACTGCCTCGATGCCGTTGTACTTTCACTATCAACGCTCTGCTGATCCACATCCATCTGGATACATAATTAAAATTTAATAACCCTCTTTTTCATATGAACTGTATGGGGAGATATACTTGCCTCTTCGAATTCACTTACTGCCTCTTGTTCAGCATCTTCTTCGGCTTCTTCTTCATCCTCCTCCTCTTCTTCATCTTCCTCCTCCGTCTCTTCCGGCGACTCAACAGATTCACCTACCTGCTCGTCTACCTCTTCGCTGTTGTGCTCCTGCACGCTCAGACCCTTTTCCCTTCTGCTCCGCTCCACAGCTAATATCGCATAGGTCGGCCTGCCCTCGTATCGCCTGGGCAGACGCGAATGTAGTGGGCAGATGACTTCCTCACGCTCAAACTCCTTCACTGCACGTTCGCGCGCTATCTGATCTGGATCCTGCGATAGCACCTCTGCCCAAGAGAATTTCAACTTTTTGGCATTCTTCTTGTTGGACTTGGAGCGCAGATTCTTGGGTGACACTCGATTCGTCAGTGAATGGTCTTGGAATGGTGTGCTGTACGTCGAATTACGCGACTGACTGAACACACTCTTGCTATTCAAGTCGAATATATCGCACTTGCCAATGCCATCCACTTCATCTTTAATGGAGACACGCGTACGCTGGATGTCATGACTGCTCAACTGCATCTGGTTGCAATCGTAGCCCAGACGGCGATATTCCCTCTTAAAGATATTGCGATAGCGCTCATAATTGGGCCGCTCCTGATAGGCCAGCTGTCCGATCTGTTGCAGGAATTCACCCAAATATTTAGGAACCTGTTTGCCATAGAATTGTCGTAGCATTTCGCACACATCCGTCATAAATAGCTCCTTGGCGCGATGCACTTTCTCCTGCTGCTGCTGCTGCGCCACATCCTTCCACGGCAAATAACCTTCCGACCAGTATAACAAATTATATCCTAAACATTCCAGATCGCTGCGACGCGAATGCGCGCCCAAATGTGCATCTCGGGAAGTGAACTCCAAGGTGCCATCGTGGGCACGTCGCTGATCCATAATAAAAGGTCTATGCACGCCACGATCCTGATACTTAGACGCCAGACCGAAATCGATCAGGAATATGTGCTCTTCCTCCACCGGCAAAAATTGATATTGTGTTGCGGTGCGCTTACTTCTTACTCCTCCATTTCGTGGATTCTCTATGACTTCGGCTTTGAGCTGTTTCTGCTTGGGTTCCCGGCGACGAGTGACCATGCGATTGGATATGCGAGCGCGAGTACCACGCTTCGCCGCACTAGCGCCACCCGAACGTCGCGCAAACGCAGGCACAAATTCATCCGAATCATTGTCCGAGCTCTCCGCCGACTGTTCACTCTTGGGATCCGCCTTCACTGGATAGCCATCCTCGTTGAAGAGCTCCGAGTAGCTGACACGCTTAGCCGGACGCAGATAATGTGACTTGACCATCTCTTCGTACATGGAACTAGAGTTGCAATTTTCATTGCGACGACACGAGCGCATAGGATTCGAGCCACTGAACTCGACGGCATTTTGGCGCGGACGCCGCTTATTTTTGTTTACCGGCGTCTGATAGATATCCAGGCTGTTGCTATTGTTACTATTTGTTGTGGCGCCATCATCGAAATCCTCATCTTCATCCACATCGTCGACATCCTCTTTGATGCCAGAAATGCCCTTCAGCGCATATTTGTTCTCATTCTTAATGAAGTAGTCATCGTCGTTGGTCTCCTGCTCCGAACTGTTGCCACTATCCGTTGTCTGTTGCTTCTCCTCGTAGTGCTCTTCGTAGTTTGCTTTGGCACCCGGCTGCACCGCCTGCCGCTTTAGATATTTACACTTGGAAATCATCAGATTCTGTGCTTTAATATCATTGTGACAATAGCCCTTATCATGCAAATGCTCCAGCACATTGATGATGTGTATAGCTAAGACTAAAAGTGATTTTTGTGCCACTCGCGCCATTCTTGATCAATGAATGCAGATCCCGATCGTAGCGAGGCAGCACCAGAAACCTATAGCGTCCGTCTCCAAAGTAATGTGTGCCCGATGCAATATAGCTAGGAATACCTGTGGGCGGACCATGGCTAATGCTCGGTGGCAGCTTCTCTATAGCACAAGCCTCGTTGCCATCTGTGACAGCTGTACAAGTAAATCAAGAATTAATCAATAAATAATATATAATTTCTATTACTTCTGCTACTTACATTCCGTAGTCTGATTCGTATTGATGAGACAGTGTATTTCCACGAACAACGGTCCATTCGAGTGCGGCTCTATTTTTACCACATATTTAGCCGTTTCTGAGCTAACCGGGCAAACGGTGTCATCCGATGCCAAAAATATTTCGCCAAAGTTGCCCTTTCCTATGGTTTCAATAAACATAAACAAGTTATTTATATCAAACAAATCAATTCTATAATTAATGCTCACCTATGGGGCGTCCTAAACGCCAGGCTTTGGACAGTAAATCCCTCAATATGGTGCCGTTAACCACAGAGGGACGTAGAGTATAAACTGGACGCGGCGATTCGGTTGTATTGGAATTATTGTGATCACTGTAGCCACCGCTGGCGAACGTTGCCAACGATAACAGAGAGGCACGTGGATTTGACTGGACTGGGCACTGGTTGCGTGCTAGATGCTGTTGTGACTGCGGCGGCTGCTGTGGTGTTTGCAATAATTCGACATTCGCTGAGCCCGATGAGGAAGAGTCCTCGTCATCGTTCTCATGCCAATCAAATTGATTTTTTTTGCTCATCGCTCAGACGCTGACATTTCTCCACCCGGGAGGCTTTAACGGCTGAACGTTTGCGTTTCCGTGCACTGCGATCTGATGGTTGAGTTTTGGTGGTCTCCGTTTGCGGTGACATTCGTTGCTGATGATGGCTGCGCTCTGCTGCGATCCGTTTGCCCATGTTTTAAACAAGGCGGCAGTCGTTGGAGGAACGCTCCAATTTTTTACTATTTGTTAAGTTTCTCCCTCTAGTGAATTGATCGGCCGGTCAGTTGAAAGATTTATTCAGTCAGTCAGTCTCAAGTTAACGCAGACGAGGCGCATAAAGGAACGTTGAATTTGAAATTGAGTTTTGTTTGTTTGTTTTTGTGTATTCCCTTTTATTAATCACGTTTTGCTTTGCTGTTGACATTCGTCTTGGCTATATGGTAAGAAGAAAAATAAGAGTGTCACTCATCTATTTATTTTCGGATATGTTTCAATAGCCAGCAAATCAATCATACTAAACAATTATCGTTTTGTCTTAGTTGCTGATTAAATTTTATTGTTTTTTTTTTTTTTTTTTCTTTCCATTCTTTGCTATTTTTTGTTTTCCCACCACTAATTCAGGTTTCACGCTCTATTGTTTTGAATTTCGTTTGTTGCGCCGGCACAATGTGAATGGAACGCTGTCGCTTTAGCGGAATGGCAAAATTATGGACACGGGCCACATGCATACATATCTATATACATACAGACAGACATACATGCACACGCACTCACACCGCTACACACTTGCATATGTGTTGTTCACACAAACACAAAACAAATAATTTTTAAAAATCTCTGATAATTCCCCCACGACAATTAATCACTATTGCTAAAACTGCACAACAACACAATACATATATAATTTATACATAGATTGATGTGAATTTCACATTCATCGACAAAACACACGACACTTATCAAGCGCCATGTCTGCGACGGAACGAATAAATAAGAGAGAGATGGCAGACAGTGGCTTGCTTGCATGGAAGGGAATATTGATTTAACTGGACCGCCGGCACAGACCACAGCTTCTTTAAAAACCCACTTTATTTAACATTTAATCATTTTCATTTTTCGTCTAAGCACACGCACACAAAATTCATTCCCATTTAGTTAACCGTTTGCTTAATTTCCATTTGTTACTTTTCAGTATGTATTTCTTTCACGTATTACAAGTTTTCTTCTTCTTGTTTTCACGTTGTCTTTTCCCCATAAAATGCAATGCCAGAAAAAATTTTCACTACGCGTATCGCGAACATATAACTAATGCTTACACTGTTGCATATATGTGGTCAATTACACATTTCATCAAATTTTAGCAATTGAATAGATTTATTTAGATACTCAATTGATTTTCACAACAAATTACATATTCTTCGTGCACTGCTACCCGTGCCTCGAACACTCATACACACACACACGCGCGCACACACACACATAGACAAGCAGTCTAAAGTGACAAGCCAATGTTTCATTACCAAGTTGTTTCTCCATTTTGTTTCGACCCGTTTCTATTGGAGGTGATGCCAGACTGCTGTGGTTTTTATTTTGTTGTGAAACAATTTGCCATTCACCCAGTCGGTTAGATTTAAGAATATATTTAAATAATTTGACTAACGTTTTTATTTACAGGTGGACATTGATCACGATACCTTAAAATCGAATTAATTCGCACAAATCCGTTGGTTAGTGATTTTATGAAACAAAGACTAGCACCTTTGCAAGTTCAAGTGCTACTTGGCAGCGTTGCAGATGCAGCGGAAGAACTAAGAAATACAGATGCGGTTATAGCATTAGAACTGTAAGTTTCCATTTGCTTAATATATATAATTATTTATTATCCAAATATTTTGCAGCATTGAGCATGTCTATGAGGATGTGCTGGCTAAAATACCTGTAAATATTTTTGGTTTCATGCAGCCAAAAATTGTGATTTTCAGCACGCCCAATTCGGAATTTAATGCAATTTTCACACGCTTCAATCCGCTGCTGCCAAATGGATTTCGTCATCATGATCACAAGTTTGAATGGACTAGAGAAGAATTTAAGTCTTGGTGTTTGAGCATAATTGAGAAGTATACTAATTATATGTTCGCGCTGCTTGGAGTGGGTGAACCGCCCAAAGGCGATGAATCTGTTGGCAATGTTTCCCAAATAGCACTATTTGTTCGCAAGGATATCTTGGGTCTGCCCTTAACAGAACCACTAATAGTAAAACCGGCTCTGGATACTGTAGGGACTTATAAAATATTACACACTGTTGATTTTCCTTGTAACAAGGATAGCCGCACACCAGAGCAAAAAATCTGGGCCGAAGTCGAAACTCAACTCTTTCGCTGCACTAGGGATGACGATAATTATGATTGTGAAAGATATTTATTTAAGCTGTCTTTAGATGAACTAACGCGACGATTGTCACATTTGGGCGCAACGCGTCAACTATTAGAAAAGCTATTGGTAGATCATAAGAAGATTATTGAAGATGATTTTGTATTGATAGAGGAGGAGCGGGATGAGGAGGAGGAAGCCATCGATTGGGCGGATCCAGTTTATGAGCAAAATAAACAGAATGTAGTAATGGAATCGAATGTAGAGGATGAAAATTGGGATATATGAAGCATATATATTTGTTAAAGTAGATAATGACACAGCTTCTGTGAAGCTCTGTTTGAGATGAACAAAGCAAATGTAACTTGACAGGGATATCTGTATGAATATATATAAAAATATATATGTATAATATGTTACTATATATAATAAATAAAAATAAAAATAAATAAATAAAACAAAAACATAAATTTGATCTAATATATGAAATTCATTATTACAAAAAACGAGAAAAAACAATCAACATATATTTGCCATTTCTTCATCTAGGTAGAATATAAAGTATTATAGATATAAATATGTATATAAATATTTATAAATTCGTATATATATCTCTATAATCCCAATCTCAAATTTTCAGCTTTTACTTTAGATCTTCCCTGCCACAAATCAATGCTTAAATCCAATATACTCTTTTATGCCCTGTTGAGGCGAGCATTCAAATAAATCTGCAGTTTACAAATCTCACATATGCGATATACATATATGGAGAGTTATATAAGACACGCATACTCCATAGGCTAAGTGCTGCAGCCGCAGCCGCAGCAGCGCATAAATCAAATAGGACAATTCCGTTGAAGGACTCTCTTTCTCTACCTCTCTCTGTTTCTTTCGCCCAGAGGGTTGTTTTGGGTCGAAACTATTCAATTTTCGCAACAAATACAGACTCCTGCTCTAGTCATACACCCACAGATAAGCCGTGCAACTTAGTTATATATATTTTTTTTCGGGAATTGAACGCTAGAAAGATGATGACGATGACGAGGCATCCGTTTCGCCGTCTAGCTTGGCACCCTTCGTTGCACGGAAATTGCTTTTGTTTGGCTGACTAGAGGGTGGCTAACAGACAGGGCGACATTAAATATACATACACATATATATTTATGTATGTATGTGTGTCCTGCAGCAAAGTTAATGGAGTTGATGTCGAGTCAGTTGCAAGTGAAACGAGCTACAGAACAGGCAACAGCACAACAAATTGCCATAGCAGCTACCTTTACCTGGCGTGCCAACAAATTCATAAACATTCACTCATTCACAATAGCATTCATTCACATACCAGCCTTCACTCTCTCTTTCTCTTTCTATAATACTACCTTGAATTCTATGTCACATATAAATCGGAATTTAACTCAATTTTTATTACATTACTCGTTGGCTGTGTGTGTGCGTGAGCGTGTGTGAGTCTTTGTGTGTGTTTGCGCGGTTTTCGCGTGTCCTCATCCATATATATATACACACATATATATATGTATATATCTGTATCTTAGTCGGTTATATAGGTAACATTTATAGTCGCATAGCTTAGTTACTGTTAAGCTTCAGCTTCGATATGGCCGAAGAGGAAGGTGCCAAGGAGGGCGATAAGAAAATCGTGCACATCTATCCGCTCGTCAAGGTTTGCTCTCACTCTCAAGCCAACTTTTAAATACTCTAATACATCTCTTATACATTATAGCACTCGGATATGAAGGAGGAAATGCGTCACGAGGTTGTCGAGCTGGTTGTTGGCATGTGCGAGAAATTCTCTTCCAATTATGAGGTGATACATATCTTTAAAAACAATAGATAATTCTTATACAAAAACTAAATTTTCGACTTTTAGGCATGATAGACAAACATATGTATAGTAACGCAGCAAATAGAATATATATATACTCAAATTAAATTTGATAAGGATTGATGGTAAAAATCGAAAAAATTTCTATATAAATATTAAATTATGGACAAATTATACCCATGCGAGCTATTTGATATAGTTAACTAATGTCGAAAATTTACAGTATATATATAATAAGCATAATTTGATACTTAAATGCCAAATTAATCATTAACCGATTATTGTTGTAATGGCAGATACGTATAGCTATCATAATATGGTATAGTACACCCAATCGAACTTCTTTATCTTTGCCTAGCTTAAAGCAGAATAGTCATATAACAACCATAGGTATTCCTCTGTTGAACCACAAACATATCCTATCCGTTCTTACATATATCAACAATATCTAATCCAGATCTTTAACAAAAACTCCATTCTTATTGACAGACTTGTGCCAGAATGATAAAGGACACCATGGACAAGAAATTTGGCATCTATTGGCATGTGGTGGTCGGCGAGGGATTCGGCTTCGAAGTGTCCTATGAGACTGAGAACATAATGTATCTATTCTTTGGTGGCAATATGGCCATTGTGTTGTGGAAGTGCTCCTAAATGGACTAGCTCAACCAGCCCACCACAAACAGCTCAACTGACAGACGTACCTAGAAAACTACAAATAAAAATGTATATTTGTTGGAAATTCCCTCAAGCAGCATATTGATGTATGTCTCTAGCATAGACATATATTATAGTTAATGTTATGTATTAAGTTAAACTGAAATGTAAATATGGCCAGAAGTTAAGGATGTGTGTGTTTGCTGTTTCATTGCCATGGCAACTGCAGCAAAAGAAACAAGAAACAATACTATATATAAATATTAATACAAAATTTGGTTAATTTGCAAATATTTTTTTTTCTTTCTTATCTTTTCTTTTTAGTCACAAATGGTTGGCTTATAAAAATGTGTGTTTGTACGCGCTTAAAATAGTTTTTTTTTTGCAGTTAAGAATTTTACAATTGTTTTAGGCATAGACATCTTCACGATCAGCGCCGGCGCCATCGCCGCCATCCTCGAGATTGGAGAAGAGTAGGAAATGCGATGTGCGATGCAGTTCGTGATAGAACTCCTTCGGGTTGGCCAACTGCAGTTCGTATTTCATATTCGGATCGTGTCGCACGCCCATGAAATTATAATTCCAACTACTCTGCGCCGGAACCATAAAGAATCCAAGGAACTTATTGGACAGCAACATTTGAACGCGTTCATAGTGCGATGGGAGATATCCCTTAGGATTATTGCCCTTATCTGTATTCTTGGAGCCCCATTCGAAACCGGACGGTGTTAGCTTGTAGGCCGTCAGGGAGCACGAGCCGGGCGTAAACGAGCAAGTAATCACAATTGTCTTCTCACCATCCCAATTGGAGTTCTCCTGCATGATCTTGGCATGTGTGGTTATATCTTGCGGCGATAATTGCGGCAATTCATTCGGTTGCGTGTGGATCCAACCAAGTGGCTCCATATCCTTCAGATATTGATGCGTGGGCAGGGCATTCGGTAAATTGATTGTCTGATGTGTACCCCATTGCGGCGGCATAACAATGCAACGAATCTCCTTCACTTGCGGATTATCCGGCGGACTCACACCATACAAATAGCCAGCGATCTGTGCACGCAAATCGGATATCGTGACGAACTTCTTCAATATATTCTTTGGCAAAATATATGTATAGCCCGTTTCCTTGATATCGTCGGAGCTAACGTAGATGTGATTCGTACGCAAGTGCAAATTCGTAGCAGATATCGCACGCACACGCCATTCGGTCTTCGAGCTAAACGTTTGCGTCTCATAGTTCGAGGTTGTCGACGTAATAATCTCATCGCCGTGTTTGTTCGTCGTGCGCGTCGTTGTGGCCGTCAATTGATTCTGTTCCTTGGTCTGTTTCTCAATCTCAGCAATCTGTTGACGCTGCGCAGATGGCGCACTGATCTCCATGCCCAGAATGATGTCACGAATCTCGGATTGTGTCAGCGAAGCAACATTCACATTGTTCTTCTTGCCATAGTCGGCCAGAATGAGATCCTTCAACTGCACCTCAACCTTGATCCATTCCTCGTCCGTTAACGTTGGCCAAATGTGATGCGCCTCCGTTATGGTTGTTTTATCCGGCTTCAATATGATCTTCGTCCTTTCCGTATTGACGTGCAGGGCACGCAGTATCAGTATCAATCGACTGAATGCAGTGTATGAAGATATCGTCTTTAACCAGTCATCGTACAGATTGAACAACACCATTTGCGGCTCGGTGGCTTTTAGAATCAAATCACCAAACTTCTCCACCTTGAGGCAGGCCTGGAAGGGTAGCTGCAACTCCGAGCCCTTGATGACAATATTGGGAAAGTCAAGTAAATGCACCTCAAGCGGATCCAACATGCCTTTGCGTGTGACAATAATCTGTTTCGGCTGCTCCTCAACGGGCAGTGAACGAATCAAGGCAGCAACTTCCTCAGCCGTCTTCCATTTGGCCAGCTGGCCCAAACGCTTCTGACCCGCCCACACGGACGTGTGAATGATCTTCAAGAACAACTGTCCAGTACGTGGATTGAAGATGAAGATGGCACCATTGATGGGCTTTGTGGTCAAATTACCTTCAAAGGTCTTGTGGATCGTCACGCGATAGACATTCGTATCGTCCACAAACCAAATGATTTGATTCGAGAAGAGTTCACCATAATTCTGGGAACTAAGATACGGTTCAGTGGGCTCCGATGAGTACAGCTGCAAAGCCTTGCGTATACGTTCGCGCAACACATAAAGCGCCGGATTGGCCTTCATAATCTTAGCCATGGCCTGCTGGATCAGAGTCTTGCAGCCGGGGAACCAATTGCCATAGGCCGAATGCAAATTGTAAGCCAAATCGATGGCGATGAGCACACCCGTCGGCGATGGATAAATGGACATGTTATCCGTGGTGTAATCAAGGAACTTTGCCCTTGCATAACGCTCCACATCGTGCGAATCGTAGTCACCCCAACGCAACTGTATATCCAGCCAATATTTCTGTGTTGTTGTATTGTCCATGGTGTCCTTGGTGTCTGCTAGCAGCGATGGCCGAGAGACATTCCATTTGTAGGCAGGGAACAGCAGTATATCAGCACACGAAGAGTTCATTTTATATGATTTACGCGGATGTATTGTCTCCTTTTGCACCGTCTCAATCTCAAGAGCGTCCAGCTCCTGATCAAACACTTGACACAGATCCATGACAATGGATTCGTGTATTTTTTGCCACAAGTGAGCACGGAAGATTTGAATCAACGAGATTTTCAGCGTGGGAATTTTGCCGTGCATGAAAATACCCGTCAGATCCAACTGCACCTGGAAACCGACATAAACGTTGGCACGATTAATTGTAGGTGACCACCAGAGGGTAAAGCGACGATTGGGTATCTGATTAAGACCAGAGCGCTGAGCATTTGTCAGTTTCTTGTACTTCATGGACTCCTCAAAGCCGGACGCTTTCTCCCAGAACAGACCCTCCCACGTTGGGAAGTAAGTCCCTTTGAATAATGTATGCTCCAAGATGCCTTCCACACCGCCCAACGCCTGTATCATATCTGTACGATAGTTGTTCAGATTCCACAATTTGCCATCGTGTCGCTGATGTGTCCACCAGAAGGGATTCTGTTTGAGCACCTGATACTGTTTGAACTCTGTACGAATGCGCCAGCCCTTGTCGTAAGCCAGCGTGTGACGATCCTTCTGGAAGAGCGTATTGATACGCGGTATACCACGATCCCAGCTATCCTCTAGATCCTCCAGCGTTAAACGACGATTCTGTGCATTTGCTTCCTGTCTTTTTAGCGCATACTCTGCCCAAACACGTTGTGAGTCAATAAATTCACTCTCCCACGGCTGTATATAACGATACAGATTTGGTATAAGCTGATCCTCGTCATGCGACATGCCTGTTAAGATTTGCCAGTTAGAGAAGAAAGGGATAAGGTTTATTGCTTCACTTACCGGAGCGGAAATGTGTAATGCCCACGTCGGTCTGTTTGGACCAGCGCAGATCAGATTGTGGGATTAGCACATGACCCATGCTCAACATACCCAAGCCGCCCAACTCTTTGGGCGTATAGAACACCACGGGCGGGAAACGCGAAGGCATTTTGGAATTCAAGCCAATCTTGATACGCGTTTGTATCTTATTTTCACATTTAACTAACAAATCTAGCAACTCCTGTGTATTCACAACAGCCTCGCGGAAATAAGTCATCAGACCAATTAAAGCCGTGTTCCATTTGTTGACAATCTGCAGGAGTGAGATTAGATTAAACACTTCTTTTAATAATTTCTAATTGGACTCACCTTTGTAAATGTGGTCGAGCCGGAAGCCATTAGAATTTGTCGCACACGATTGTGGAAACGTCCCAGAGACTCATCATCCACGCGCAGGAAACACTGAGCTGTGCGCTCTTTTGTTATCTCATTCTGCAAATTCCAAACGCCATCGCGATGTGTAAACTCCTCGTTTTGTGTGCGGCACTAAACATGAAATAAAAGAAATAAATCAAATTATTAACTGATCTTAAATAGAATTGGAAGGTAAAGGAACCTTTGGCAGAATGCGACACTCGAAGCCGCTCATGTTAAATAGCAGATTGGGATTATCCTTGGAGTAGACCGAGACGAAAGTGCTCTCCCAGCCAATTGTAGTTACAGAGCGCGGCAAACGGTTTTTGATATCCCAGAACACAGCTCGGCCCCTAGGGAAAAGAAAGCAAATATTAACAAACAATACCAAGAAGGTTTGGCAGCATAAACTTACAGATTAACATCGTGTTTCATTAAACGCATTCTCGCATCGCGTGGCCAGCATTTTTTGTTATTATAGCCAACAATATTTTCATTGTTCGGATCTGGATGTTCGGTCAGATAACGCTGAATTAGATCGCGCGCTTCCTCAGCCGAAAATCTGAAGAACAAATGTATGCGATCCACATAGCGACAGTAAAGTCGAATGGGATGCGCCGTTTCTGTGACTGCATCCTGGAATGTAAGGAAATCGTTGGGCATTTGTGGTGGTCCAGCCATTTCACTGGAACGATGCAGACCCAACACTAACAAATCCAAAACAAGTCCATAATATTGGGTAATGAACGAAGAGAATTGCAGGCCACGAATAATGCCGTAACTGTTCGTATGATTCATGTCCTTGTAGTTAATGACGACGTTATTCTTGGCTGTCATATAATCGGCAATATTGTGATCCACAATGAGACGCAGCAGACGATTGAGCAAAGTCAAATCGATTTTTTCGTAAAGTTTCTCAAACCGAGATTCGAGCAGAACGTTACATTCGCCCTCGCCCACGTCCCAGACATCCTGTAAATTGTTGATGCCTATGGAGAGAAGAGCAGAGAGTGATTAGAAATTGAACTCTAGATTATGAATAACACTTTCCCTTATCTTCATATTGTTGCTGTAAGACATCACCTTCGGCGTGAGGTTTGCAACAAGGGGATGGAATCATAGCTCATCACTTTGCCACAAATCACACGCCCAAAATGAGCAGAAAGTATAACACTCTGAACATTTCTTATGCACTATCAAAACCTCTGCCTCTACCTTGACACCACTTGTACGCCAATAGCGGTGGTGGTTCCGTATCGCTGGGTTTGATCCATGGCGGAAACAGTCTGCGTTTGTCTGCCTCATACCACAAATACTGATCCAAATAGGCATCTGTGATCTTCTCCAAAGGCTCCACTTCGTAAACAGGTATCAAATGGCTATACAAGTCCATGAACTCAATGCCCACCTGAAAAATGAGAGGAACAAATGAACAACTAAACAAAATGATGAAATATAATGGATCCCACCTCTTTGAAGGCACGCTGCGTCAGCAGATGACGTTTAATACGGGACAATGCCTCATGAGGATTATCATAAGCCTGCTCAATCAGACCCAGCTCCTCGCGCTGACTTTGATTCAACCGCGACTTTACGCTGTATGCTTCCTTCAGACGCTCCAAGGCCAAAATCAGCAGCTTTGTGTCGTGCTTATAGGACAGCGGCGGGAAAGGTATGGGTGCAAAGCGACGCGACTCCAGCCAATGCACCGTTGTGGTGTATATGGCCACCGCCTCTTCGGGCGATATATAGGGTCCGTCCTTGAGGTAGTTATGCTGCCGTTCTTGTTCGGCTTTCAAATACAAACGTGTCAAACGACCCAAATTCTTTTTGCACACAGTCTTGTCGACAGTGGCACCACGACGTATGCGCTCACGATTGTAGTGAGCCGTGTTCGTCCACCAATCGGCTTTCATTTTCACATAACGCAATATCATGTTCTCTATAGGTATAGGCAGACCAGGCACCTTCCACGGTATGTTGGCCTTCCAGCAGCGCCATGCCTCTGACAGATGCTGGAGTATAGTACGTGCCTTATTTTGCTTAATACCCTCGGGCATCATGTCCACAATATCGTGCATTACTGAGGCACGCAGCTCCAAATCGAAATGGGATTCCACACGTTGCTTGGTCACCGTCTTGGCCACGCCCTTCGAATGACGACCCTCGAATTGACGGGACAACAGGTTGCCCAGCCACCGTTCCAGCAGCGGTGTAATGCCACGCATAAAGAATAACCAAACACGCCAGCCAGGCGCCCAGAAGCCACACCCCGGACCTTTGCCTACGGGTCCCGTATTGAAGCGATAGTAGATCAAATGCTTCAAGTCCTTGCACATGCGTATCTGTCGCATCAGTTTGTATTTGTAGCGATACATGCCCGTCAGCTGGCCCACATGGGCAAAGATATACTGTAGGCCATCAGCTAGCTGAAAGGCGTCCACGTTGTTGAGGCGATACTGTACATGCGAGTCAATGATTAGCTTAGTCAGACGCAATATCTCACGGCACAAATGGAAAGCTATAATAAATATCAGTGAATATCCAACTAACAATATATCTGATTATATTTAATTACCATTGCCGAAACGAGACTTTTTACGCTCTTTTGTTGTCAAAGTCTTAACCGGCTTCAAGTTAAAATTGTAGTCCAAATGCAGGTAGTTAAGATTCTTACGATGAATAAGTAGATTGAGCATATTATAGCCCTGGCGACACACCTGCAAACCAGCCTCAACCCAATCCAAGGTGGTGGTTTGGAAGAACTTAGTGGCTTTGAATGAACGGAACAAATAGCTGCAAATGGAAGACATAATATCATAAAATATTTATAAATTACTTAACAATTATTTAATTAGTTAACGTACCGCTTCTTCTGTGGCTTCGGCTTGCGATGCTTGAGTGCATTGAGCACATAGTATTTAAGCAGCTTCTGATAGCTGACGCGCACCTTGACCGGATGACCAGGTGGACAATGTTCCTTGTACCAGCACTTGACAAGGGGCACATCGATAGCACGACGTGAGCGACCCGAGCGCATATTAAAGGGACGCGGTGCCCACAACAGCGCAATGCCATTAGCTGTATTGTCTGTATAGAGCGGCGTGTCCTGCAGAAAAGGCTGCACATCATCGGGCAATGTAAAGTCCTCGTCATCGTCTGGCATAGGCTCTTGGATCTTAGAATTAGCATTACGATGCGAAATGGGATTGATTAGAGGATCAAAATAAAAGGCAGGCAAATCAGGATCCTCAGTCTTGATATAGACAACGTTGGGTGTATGATACCTAGAAAAATGAATATAGAAATTATAAATATCACATAAATATCTATAATTAAGAATATAAATTCTCATGTCTTCTTTTGTATGCAACTATCAGCAGTTAAAATTTAGTCTACAAAATAATAACAAACATTTACATTGCACAGCCCATTTGAAGACAATCGCTAAATTGGTAGTAAATTGGGCGTGGTTTTTTAATCTAACAAGGTATGAAGCGTTGCCAGCAAAGATTGTAAACTGGCAACTCTACGGCCTTGTAGTTTTAACTAATTACATATTACGTATTAAATAGATTAAATTATTTACCAGCTGAGATGCACAAAATGTGGCATATTGTTGTACAGATATGGAAATGCAATGCGATACTCAGTTCGTATGGGTTGTCGTATAATAACTTTGTTAATATCATTGAATTCATTCCAGTCCTCATCACTGCAAGTAGATAATCGTTTAAACATATTCAAATATGTAATATGATATTTATTGTTCACTCACCCAACATTATGATCTTTGATGAGCGGCTCAAACTTGGGCCCTCCAGGTATGGCCATGTTGAGCGCTTTGGCTGTGAAGAAACTCTTTGGATCAAATAGATAAAAGAAATTATTATCAACCAAGTCGGTGAGCAACTGATTTGCCAGACGATAAAGCGTAGCCAGCTGTGGCAACGACAGGTTCCATTTGCGATAAGTAGAACCATTCACAAAGCTATGAGAAAGTATAAAAACAGTTTGTTTTATTAAGTTCTATTGTTTTTATAGCTATTCTGCTTACGGCGTATCGACTAATGGTCTATGATCATAGAACCATTTGTAGACAGCATTATCTTCTTCGCTGTCTAGCTCAATTTGTATGGCCTCCAATGGCTCTACGTCTAGCACGTTGTCTGCATAGTCCAATGGCGGCTCTTCGTCATCAAAGGGCGGGAATCGCATGCGCTTAAAGTGACGACGATCGCGTTTCTCGCGACGCATCATAATCCACATGGTGCTGTAAAATGTTTCCTAATGATAAGCTTAATTTATATGGAAGTTACTTTTATTGAAACTTACCCCCACTGTGCTATATAGACGGGCTCAATTACCCAGGGTATCTCATTGACAAAGGTAATGGCGCCTGTTATGTGGTAGAGCACCTGCACATCTCTTATTTGCTCCCATGGCATAGGCATATTCTCGAGTAGCTTCAGCACTGCATGTGGCATATATTTGAGTGCGCCCAGGTAGACACGCTTATCGTGACGATATTTGCGAGAGGTCATGTCACCATGATCGCGTATGATCTTGCGTATATGCTCCGGCGGCATATCTTCTTTCTGTGTATCAATAAAGCCGAATTTACGTTTTTCAGCAAAGCGCTTCGACTGCAGATGCTGCCACTTGAGAGCCTTCTCCTGGAGTTTATCCTCGGTCAGAATATCCGGTTTCGGTGTCGGAATCTGGCCTAGCTGTGGCTGAGGCACGCCCTGTGCCGGTGCTGGTATGCCGTTGGCATGACCCGCAGGGGGCAATGGGGCACCCGGTGGTGGTATTTGTTGTATCTGGTTGGCCATCTGATGCTGGGCATGCAGCTGTGCCTGCTGGGCATGGGCCGCCGCATATGCCTGCTGCTGGGCCATAAGTTGGGCGGCCCAGGCATTTGGCGGTATCATATACGGCGGTATAGACATAGCTCAGTCAACTTTAAATCGATAAATGAAAATGCATATACATATTAAATAAAGAAAAAAAAAAAAAAAAAAAAAAAAAAACACAAACTATACACACGTTCGGTTTACGCGGAAAAAAGGCAAGAAGCAGAGCGCTGCCGCAGCAGACGTCGCCGCGTTTTGCTATTTTCACCACAGCAATTTTAGTGCAAAGAATATATGCCGCCCATAAATTTTAGTACTTAAACTCTATAGAAAACATATGGATGTAAGATAGTTACCTAATTGAACAATTTCCAGCACTTTTTATTGGGTTTTTAACAATTTTCCGGTTCCCTTGCAAAACGTTTACAATGCGGCAGACATTTTTCAGAGATGACCCGATATTATTTGCAAGTCAATATCGATAGACGATAGGTGGACTGGGGCTTACGCAAATTAATCGGAATTCAGACGTTAGGCAAACATAGCCTAAGAATCGATTTCAAAACAAATAAAAATAAACTAAAGAAATCCCCCAACCATGTTCTAATTGTAATAATGAATATTTGTATTGCTTATTATAACCTTTTTGATGACTTGCACGTCAGATATTTACTTACTGACGAATAACTGGAATTTTTCGATGTCAAACGCGAAGCAGGTTCTCTTAATTTTGTAATTAGTTTTAATTATTGCATGAATTCTGAAACAAAACAATTTGTGTGTAATATTTGACCCTGACGCATATGAATACAAAACATTATAAACAATTCACACACAATTGACGACTTCTCCAGACTTATGTTTGACCAATCAATGAGCATCATATGAAAAATCAATCTCCGGTTATTTATTTTTTTTGCGCACTATATAAAAGATCTGTTCCAGGTTGTCGAACAGCACAGTTCAATAATAGCAGAGCTACCAAACAGAACCCATATTTGAGCGATAGGCGTTAATTTGCTAAGAAAAACAACAAATTTATATTGCTAGAATTCACAAATACGAGTAAATATTAACAATGGCAAAGGTAAGAGATCTATATAGAAATCTAAGTTTATTGATTTACTTAACTATGCTCTATTTCCAGTTCTTGATTGGCTTTCTATTTTTGACTGTTCTAGTTATGTGTGCACAAGCGGCACCATCAGAGGTAATTATTTAATTAATTTAATTGTTTCATTTTTTATATTATTTTTAAACTATTTTTTGATACCTTTTTATTTTAATTTTAATTTTTGTTTTATTATGTTTTATTTTCCTTTTGTTTAATATTATACAATTTTTAAATATTTAAATATTTTCTCTTTTTGCTAATATATATTTTTTATTGAATTCAATTTATTCTATATAGAGCATAGCAGTTGCTGATGCCTCTGCCGAGGTTGATGACCTCTCTACGGCGGATAGCATAGGCATTGGATATTATGCGCCCTCGTACTATCGTCCCTATTACGGCGGAGGCTATGGCGGTTATGGCGGCTACAAGTATGGCGGTTATAGCGGCTATGGCTATGGCGGATACAGAGGCTACGGACGCTACTATCGCCGACCCATTTATCCAGTTTGGGGCTGAGATCAAAACACAATACAACGGACCGTTAGCCATTTAGATTGTATATAGTATATATATATATATATGTATATATCACCTGTATTTTGATATATGTACATACTTATAGCACCTACTACTCAGTTACTAACAAATTAATAAATATTTATTTCACTGGAAAATTATAAATATTGTTTCAAAATATACAATTTAATTTAAATTAATCAAATAGACTATGAATCGAAAACTAAGCTATAAAAGCTGTTAGTTAAAATCGAAGTTCTTGAGATCCCATATAAGCATATACTATCAGGTCTCTTTCCCTATTATTATATATTTTTTTTAAATAAATAAATAAAGATTTTATAAAGATTTATATTAGATATAATGTATATTATACATACTTATCTTCTAACATTGTATATTTGTTTTCTTAAATTTCACTTGATTTCTAAATCTCTTTACTATCCACATTATATCAAGTGTCTTTCTTTATAAAATATATATTATTAAAATACTTGCTGCGCCTTTCACTCGAACACTGTGTCAGCCCACAAAATAAAACAACTACGAGCATTGCAGGCAGCTCCAACCGACTGCTAGATGGTTGTTCACGCTTAATTTATATAAATCTATTTCTTGTTCGATTTAGACTTCTCTGAGAAACTCGACAATCCTTGAACTAGACCTATAGCAGATATACATGCATAGCTATCGTCATTCCCTCGAAAGACGTCAATCTAAAGAGGAAAGCCTGATTTGATTTTTCAAGATGTATTCATGGAACGTTAGTCTATATTAAATTAATATTATTAATATGTAAATAATTAATATTTGATCAAAATGGTCGATGTACGTCAGCAAATTAGCAAACCAATATGCTCTTAAACGTACATGAGCGAGCATAGAAAACAAGTTCAGTCAGTGTTTCTTTTGTTTTGACACAAGATGACGTCATAAATGCTTTTGACCCCACAACAATTAACGCCAACAACAGAAAAAAAAGAAATAAGTTAACATTTATTACTTGATAAAAAAAAGTTTTTTATTGTTTATGTTTTTTTGTGCTTTTGCACTGATTAACGTAGTTGGAAAACCGGATTGTAAGAGAGTCTTTAAAGCGCTTCCGAAGAAGATGATAATAAAAAAAATTTGTAGACTACGCGACGCGGCGCCTTCTACATAACAGAAAGTGTTAGCCAAGTTGTATATATATATAAATATATATACTCCATATACATATATAAAGTTGAACTCTGAAGCCCTCTCGAACAGATTTACGACACACACAAGCTCCAAGAGTAATGAGTGCAGTTCAAAAGGTTCAAAGAGAAAAAATTACAGCTTTGTAAATTTCGCTAAAATAAAAAAGGTTAAAACAAAATAAATGTATATATATATTTTTTAAATTTTTAAGTATTTTGTTTTATGTGGCAACGAAACATTTGTTATGTGCATTAAACTAAACAAAATGTTAGGTTAATATTGGTTTAAAGCCATGTTGCGAGGGTGGCATGAAAAGTTGATGAGCTGAACAAAATATATATAAATAAAATTAATTTTTTACTATATATTAATTTTATTTATAATAATTTAAGTTTTCTTTTTGCATTAGTACACTCTCTGGATATCTTTACTTTAACTTCGCTAACTTATTCATACAGCCCTCGCACATATACATATATATGAAGCTTCTAATGATGCCTGCGCGCATGTCCCTTGTGCGTTTGCTTCTTGTGATGTGCGGCTTTCTGATGCGAATGCTGTGAATGATTGTTCTTGGAGACTTTGCCGTTCTTGGGCAGCTTGTGGCGTCTGCCATGACGATTTGCCTTGGAGTGATGTGGAGCGATTGGCACATGCACGCGACCGTGATTCACATTCTCCTTGTCCTTGGGCTTAATGTGATGTTGATGCTTGTGTTGCTTTGTGGGCTTGTGATTATCAGCTGCTGGAGCTACTGCATGATGCTTCTGGTGGTGCTCGGGCAGATGCTGTGGTGCCGCAACCAAATGTTTCTCTGCCTTTTGGTTATCCTCGACTGGCTGGATGGCCAGAGCAAGGGCCAACAACAGTGTGGCAATAATAAAAACCTTAACATTCAAAATATATGTAAAAATTAATATTTTTAAACTGTAAAAAATTATTTTTTAAATCTAAGGATATTTGTTATAATAAATAAAAGGATTGCCATTTAAATAAATATATAGGTGGAAAAAAGCATGCAAAAATGTAACTTAAAAAATAAATATTTAAGTATTAATAAATAAAAAACTAGATTTAAAAACATTGATTGAAAATAATAAAAGAAAATTGGTGATTTATTAAAGTTAAAAGTTAAATTTAAATATATATATTTATATATTTTTTTTAAATAAAAATAATATATTCAGAATGTGTTAAAGCAATTTCAATATCATATCGTCTTACAAATAGGTGGAGGAAGTTTTCGAAATACCTGAACAGAAAAATAGCGCACTTTCTATGTTTATTTGAATTGTTGGCTAGAGTTGATTAAAAATCAATATATCAATAGATAGTTGAACTTTGTCCATCTAAGATAGTTGAACTGTTTAAATCAATAAGAGCTTAAAGAAGTTCAGGCTAAGCTGCAGCAGAAGTAACACATTTAATTGAATGAATATCATCTAAAAGAAATATATATATATTTATAATAAATATATATTTCATATTATATATCGACCTCATTTATTGTAGCTTAATTTAAAAAAGAAAGAAAACAAAAAACAATCGAAAATAATTTCGTCAATAAACTTTTAACATATTCCATCCGGTTCTGGATTGAGGCAGCTGTTATCTTAGCGGATAAGATAACGGTATCGGCCCCTTTCCTTCACTATCTCCCACTCTCCCTCTCTCAGTTTCTTTCTCTATGTAACTTACCGACTTCAGCATGATATCTCCAATATTATTTCAGCTCTACACAATTCACGTTTAATGTGTGCACACGCAGACGTTCGAGGGTCGACTGCTTTCGGAAACTCTTCCGCTGCTGTTTATAACGTTATCTTTTATATGACCAGCGAAGCAGCTCTCCAGCCCCTATATCATACATATACACACTCTCACAGTATGTGTTGTATTGCTCAAAATGAGTTTGTTTGTGTGTCATTTTATCGACTATAAAGAGCGAAATGTAGCATATGCTACAGTTTATGAATTTCAAAGCAAGTAGATCGTGAGTTATAGATGGGTTAAAGCTATAAACTCAATTTCTAGGTAGTCCATTTCGGCTGGATGTGACGCATGACTTATAGACGAAGTTAGATAATATTGATAAAATGGTAATAATCAAGAAGTTCAGGTAAAACCTATAACATGAGCCAGCTGCTTCGCTTATCTCTATCTATATATAGAGATATATTTTATATATATATAAATGTAATCCACGTCAATTTATCAGCATACTTATCTGTCCTTCACTATAAATATATATAAACTGCGAAAAGCCTTTTTGAATTTGAATCGAATTTTTATTGCATATAATTGATAAATTATTGAAGAAGTGAAATTAAATGAAATTAAAAAACATAAATTCATATTTGCTTGCTGTTGTTTGTGTGTATTTAATCTATTGTTTATAAGTTTTTATTTAAAGTATGAATATATATATATATATGTAGATATATTTGAATATTGGTTATAAGTTTTATGTAGTTGTTTCTTTTTTAAATTATTATATAAATATATTTTGTTTGCTTTCGAATGCTTCTTTTCTTTCATATTTAAGACAAAAATACAATAATAAAATAATGAATATATATATAAAATAAGCTTGCTTATATAAAATACATACTATATGTGTGAAATTTACCAAAAAAAATAATATATTACGAGTTAATATAAAAAAAATTGTGAAACTGAATTGATTATTTTGAAGAAAAAAAATTAAATAAAAATAATTTGTGAATAGAAGAAAAACGAAGAAACATAAGAAAACATTAAATAATATAATAATTCAACTTAAGAGTATTACAAATATAATTTTTTTTTGCGTTTTTTCAATAGTTTTAATGTTTTTTTTTACGTTTTTCTTTCAATTTTTTTTGTTTGTGATTATATATGTGGTTTGTAGAATAATTTACGACAAGTTGAAGCTTGCTCTTAACGCGGCTAACACAACGTCGCTACATAAAAAAGGGAAAATGTTGAACGTTGACAAAGAAATTTTAAAAATTATTTCAAAACGATTTCGTAAAGTTTTCTTTTGAACACTTTCGGGGTCACTAGGTGTGGGTAATTTGATATATTCAGAAGTATTACTACGTGGATTATAGGGGCAAAAGATACTGTCTAAGATATTTTTGATAATTGTGTTGAAACTTTAGATAAAGTGTGATTAAATTTGTTGTTTGTTTTGTTTTTGATTAATTTGAGTAGCTAGATAAATCGTTTTGACTTTTTAAATTGCTTTGTCAACGTTTGATGTAAATTCCCCTACTCCTCGATGGTATAAAGGAAATAGTAGTTTTCATTATCGTTGACAGCTGCTGGCGGTGCCTTCGGTGATTTTCTCGACAGCGGTTCGAAGCCCATAAACAGGAATGCTTCAATTAAACGTGCACATTCCGGTTGATCCTTGCGCATGACCAAAACAATGCCGTCGACCTCTAACTTATCCTCGGCGAACTCCAGCAACGATAAGAACGTCTGCTTGGAGCCACCTGGCGGCAAGTCAGTGGGAAAAGCGACATACAAGATGTTATTGGTCGGATTTAAGATCGACATCCAGGTGGTTGACAGATCTTCGGTAACGTGCAATTTGATGGCGATTTGCACGGGTTGGTCATGCTGCAAGATCTGACGCAACACCTCCTGGCAGTCATCCTCTGAACATATTGAATGTATGTCATGCGACTCCGAGTCGGAGCAATCCGACGAAGACGATGAGGATGACGATGCCCGGGAGCTGGCCTCAAACAAGCTGCCGCCAGCCGAGTCGACCGAAGACTTACGGCTGTAGCCTGTCAAATACAAAGACGAAGTTTAAATTCAATTCATTGCAAACAGATTTGATATATATTTACCCGTTAAGAGCGATGCCCTATCGTGATCTGTTCTGTGGTGGACAGGGACATCAGGACCACCACAGAGGCCCTACGCCGAGAGAGATGCGGTAGGACTCATTCGACATGGTCGTGGCGCAAGACGAAGTCGAAATCGTACGGAGTTTACCATCAGAGCATCCAGCAACTCCGCTATCGTTAAAATCTCTTCTAACGAAGCTACTACTAAACATTGGGTCGCTGTGAAAGATATAAACATAAAAGAAAAAAAACCAAAAGAACACACAAACATTCACATATTAATATCAATTAAAAGAATTCGATCGGATGCCCTATCGATTTTGTAGTTGAACTCCAGATTAAAATTACCAATTCATTTTTAAATGGAAACTTAGTGGCAAAGCACAAACAGCTTTACGGCGCAAAAGCCTTTGAAAAACTAACATACGAGTCTAGAATGGTGCATTTTATCAGTAAGCCACATCAAATTAAACACATTTTTTATGACGCAGACTTGTTCAGAATGTTTATAAAGATAAGAATGTCCGTTATCTGCAATAAAATATCTGAAAGCGGCGATAACACGATATGCCTGCCCGATAACAAAATTATCGTGACATCATGCCGCATTAATACAACCCTGCGCGCACGCAGACTTTTTCACCACAGCATGGCGGCTTTGGCAGCTGTAGCACATACACTCGCACACATTCACTCGTAAACGTTTGCGCAAAGAAAAAACAGCGAAAATTTACGGCATCGGAGAAATACGCGTTGAATTACTGAATTATAAACAAATAATTAAATAAAAACGATTACAAAATGTCGATTGGAGTACCAATAAAAGTTCTGCATGAGGCTGAGGGCCATATAATCACTTGTGAGACCATTACCGGTGAGGTCTATCGCGGCAAGCTCATCGAGGCGGAGGACAATATGAATTGCCAAATGACACAAATTACGGTTACCTATCGGGATGGACGTACGGCAAACTTGGAAAATGTTTATATACGCGGCTCGAAGATACGTTTCCTCATACTGCCCGACATGTTGAAGAATGCTCCGATGTTTAAAAAGCAGACCGGCAAAGGTCTTGGTGGCACAGCGGGCCGCGGCAAAGCAGCAATACTGCGAGCACAGGGTGAGTCGGACATTTGCAATATATACTTATTCGCCGCATCGTGTACTAACGCGCGCGTTTTCCTGCGTTTTACAGCACGCGGGCGAGGGAGAGGAACGGGACCACCTGGAGGAGGACGAGGCGGTGGTGGCCCACCTGGTGCACCCGGTGGTGGCGGACGCGGCGCTTGGCAAGGCGGCCCAACAGGCGGACGTGGACGTGGAGGCTTGTAAGAAAAGGCAGTTACCGGGAACACATTCTACTAATATAATTTAAGGGCATTTAATCTTAGCGGGCGGGACGCATAACAAAAAACGAAAAATGTTGAAAATCTTATTATATATTGTCAAAGAGAACGATATAAATGAAACTTGAATTTCAAAACCGTTTGTTCTTTCTTTGGCCTAGATGGGTGGAGAAAGGAGAAGAAACCAACACCCATTAAGAGGACAAACTACAAGGAACATAAATATAATATATATATATATATGTAGTTTATGAATATATATCGTCGCTTTTCGAATATTATACAAAGAGAGCAATTCCATGACAGTATTAAAATATGTATATAACTTGACTGTCGACGGATAGCTCTCTTCATTTCGCTATTCGCTGTAGTGAAGGACGAAGGACATTTGGCAGACAGAGAACAAATTGATAATCTAGGTTTAGTTTCGGGTTAGTTAGGGCAACGTCGAATATCATACAAAGAGAGCAATTCCATGACAGTTTTACAATCTTTACTGGACTGTCGACGGACAGCTCTCTTTATTCACTTATTCGCATTTTCGCTACGATTTCAATGGTTAATATATAAAAACGGCACAAACAATGAATAAAATACAATAGTCTGCACACAATCATCAAGAATATGGTACGCTTTAGTTTCTATTCGTACAGCGTAGATACAAATAAAAATATACCCAAACCATGTGCCGGGGACCGGCACAGACAGAATATATATGCATTTATACGAACATTTCTATGAATATATTATTGCTGCCAATTAAACAACAAACTGCGCATTTGGCAAAGCGCTGCGAATTGAGAGCTTTTTTCTATACTGCTGAGTGGAGAAAGCTGGGCAGCAGGAGAGTCGCACAGGGTGCCGCCATCCGGCATGTTAAATTAACGAGTGCAATTGAACAGCGCCTCCCACCGGCTCTCTCCAATCACCATAATGTGTAATCGATGACACGTGCAAACATGCAAGTGCAGTTAAATTGCTTTCAATTAAGCAGGATACACATACAAATTATATACATATATACATTTATAAAAACCACCTACCCGAATTTATCCTCTGATAGGGGAGACTCTGGCTGCTGCTCTTGTTGCAGATGCTGTTGCATGTTAACGAGTGCCATCACTAAACTCTATTACAACTTTATATATATATAATATGTATGGTTGTATGTAGATGTGTTTCTTTTTATCACAGTTACGTTTTCTGCTGTCTATGTATTGCTTTGATTCCGCTATCACAGTTATATTTGTTTTTAAACAAACTTCTAGAAGTTACATCGAAAAGGCTTGTGAAAGGTATATGCCTCTCTCTCCCTCTTTCTGTGTTTTTGTTTGTTTACAACAATAAAGATTTGTGCCTGTATTTGCGTTTATTTAGCTGCTAGCTGTACCGCACCGTTAAACGTGTGTCCGCCAACTGAAAGCATCCCACTGGCTGAGGCATTATTTATTAAAAAAAAAAAGATTTAGTAGCTTCCCGACACAGATACACTCAAACACATAACTGCATGCTAATGCCTATGTGTGTGTGTGTGTGTGTGTGTGTGTGTGGGTGTGTGTACAATTGCTTACTTAGGCTATATAGGCACATATGTATATACAGTGGTACAGTTTAGCTTTTTCTGAAATAAAACTACATTTGGGCCTGTTTTTAGAAATCTCGTTCTGAAGGTTAAACATTGGTACTACCTCACGTCGAAAACAAAAAGCAGAAACAGAAAAAAAATTACATTAGCATTACTGCTGTTTCGACGGTTTATGTGTATACAAATACACCCAAACATTTAGAAAGCTATGAAAATAGTTTTGGCGCCTGTTTGTTTTTTTTTTTCTTTTTTTAGAATTTTGTTTACCAGACAAATTAAATGGGCCAAAAGAATGCAATATTCAAATAATATAGATAAAAACATATGTAGATGGATTTTTGTCATGTTTTAAGGTCGTTAATAACAATTGTGATCAGCACGTGCACAACTTTTGAGAATTAATACAACAAAAATGGCAAATCAGCAAAAATTACGTTGCTATAAATAGCCGAAGCAAAGAAACCAAAAACAATAACGATTAACAAGCAGCTAATCGATGTCTGGCTGACTGACGCGCTGTCTACAAAGGCCGTCACCAACATATACACATACATATATTTATATACATATGCAAACAAAAGCTTTTGCACATTTACACGTGAATTCATGTTCAAAAACAAGTCAGGCCATTTCTATGGAAATGTTATTATAAATGTATATTTATGCAAGTATGTGGTTCATTCCACGATTTACACCACACACGTGACAGAGTTAGCTTATTATTTGTTCAGTACATTTTTTGCTTTTGTTTTAATACCGGTAAAACCAAAAACAAAATACTTCAGCCTATAATCTAGATAACTTCTGAGTACAGATAATGAAATCTATTGCCGTACAAACGAAAAACGTAAATGAATTGCTTGGGTAAACACGTTAAATGGATGCAAACTGCTGCATTAAGCTGTCCGTAAATATGAATAGACATTAGATAGAAAATTCTGACTGAAAGCAAATATGTGGCGCAATAAACGATGCAAAGATACACACAACTTGAGAGATTTAATGCATGAACGTACTATTTTTTTTTTTTTTTATATTTTCATTTTTATTATAGTAATAACAAAAGAAGGCAGCGATAAGCGAGCTTGATAGCTTTATGATGTTTATCATGCTGATAAGATAATGAAAACGTGTAAAGTGGCAACAAATGCAGCCTCCTCCAATTTTCTGACCTTCTTTCTGAGTCAGCAGATATTTTTTACTTTTTTTTTCCCCCATTTTATTGTTCTACTGAAAGCTCTTCTCTTTGCTTCATTATTAGTCGATTGACCCAATATTGAGCTGTTCTGGCAACGCTTGCCGCACACACACAAAGTCAGCCAATGAAAACACGCTCTCTCTGTCTCACGCACACACACATACATTTATGTATGACGCTCACTTGCCACACAGCTGAGTTGCATGGCGAGTGGAAATTTCCATTGTTTGTAAATACATGAATTGTTCGTTCACTTTGTATGTACATATGTATGTTTGTGTGTGTTCGTAGTTGTTTTCTCTGTGATGTAATGTATGCGCACAGTGGAACAAATAATTTGCCTTTAAAAAAAAAAGTTGCACTAACCGGATGACAAACAGCAGCAGAGACAACAACCAACAAGAACAATGGGTAAATATAAATGACGCAGCTAACAAACAAACAGGTCTGCTTGCTCTTATTAGAATTTCTTAGCTTCTTGCAACTACACAAAGTCATAGGGTCGAGATATTTTTTTTATTGTTGTTTATTTTGGCAGCGAGATAAGCAGAAATAATAAATAATCTTATGATGAGGCCACTCGTCGGATATGGACATTAAGATAAGAAACATATACATACACACAATATTTACCGCATTATAACTGCAATTACTAGCACAAAGCTCCGTTTGTTCGAATGCAGACGTCTAGAAAGATCCAGACGTCGTATCGAAACACAGTTGCATTGCCTGACAACTGCAAGCAGTTCGCTGTGTGATATACGGTAATTGTTCAAAACTTAATGAGAATTGAGAACTGAAAGCGAATGACATTTAAAACGACTACAATGAAAACACAGTTGGTACACACACAAACAAAATTTCGCATGTAGATGTACATACTTATGGTGTTAGTATAAATTAGCTGAAACGGTAAATAAATATTGCATTTGTGTGTGAGTGCAACAACCGTTGCCCGACTTGTTCGGTTGAACATGTCAACAAAATAATTTACCCTCAGTTGTTATTTTGCACGCAATTTTTAGCAATCAAGCCTTAATTGATTCGCGCATGAACAGCTAATAAATATTTATCAGTGTTCCTTCTCTCTCTGTATATGTATGTATATTATTCGTCTCCATTTCTGTTGTGCCTTGGGGCAAGAGCCACATACATATGTATGTATGTATATGAGGCGTACAAGATGGCTGCTACGAAAAGAGAAAGAAAACAAAATAAACTACGCAAAAAATAAAGTAAAAATTACATTTCAAAAAAATCAACATCATAGATTATATTTTTTGAAATCAATTATTTACTTTACCATCCGTTCTCTTCACTTATCTCATGTCTTTATTTGGTTATGTAGACTCGCATGCACACACACATGCATATCTGCATACTTGATATGTTTGTATGCGCATATGTGTGTTTGCATACAGCACGTATGTGCTAAAATCTTACAGTTACACCACCACCATCACCGTACCGAAATTTGTTAGCTATATACACTAAAAAGCTACATCACTAAATAACTTCATATGTATTTATTGGCAATCAACAAACTACATATTTATATGCCACCAATGTGTGCACTATTTTCCATTTTCTTTATTTTTTTTCTTTTTTTTTTATCATTCACTACAAAATCGATTTTTTCACTATATCTCTTTGTATGGCTTGAAACCATTACTTACAGTTTATTATTCATGTTTGATGGCATTTTTAAACTTAATGGTTGCAAATTAACGCACAAAGAAACAAAAATGTTTGTTTTAATAAAATAAATCTGCTCTTGCTTAGAGAGAAGCGTTTGTGAAATCCGCACTTGCGATCTTATTAGTTCGACTGCTGAATCGTATATGACACGAATAATTTCCAAACCAATAAATGAAACCTATCATTGAAACAATTGTTTTCTGGGCCGATAGCTACAACCGATGAATAAGCGTTTTCCTTACAATGAATGTTATCGAATGTCAATAAAGCTTACTAAGTTAAAATATTGCTTGAATAGTTTGTGTGTGAACTCAAAACAGACTTTAACTTCTATAGCTACTAGATATATAAAAGCAAAAATATTTGAGTATTTTTGGTTACCTACTAAAACTTATTAAGTTTCCTAAGACTGGTAAAGCAACCCATAATTTGCGCAGTGAAAATGTATATTTTTCTGTATCGATAACAAGCTATTCTCATAGCCGATAACGATTTCGTACCTTAGTGCAGCATTGCTCGTCAATTTTGTGCGTTTCGATTTAGGGGAAAAGCAAATTTAATCTGTGAAATAAGCCTAAATCCGCGTTCCTTTTAAATTAAAAATCATGAGCGCCTTTCCAGGAACGTTCGCGTTTGACGAATATGGCCGGCCTTTCATCATTTTGCGCGACCAGGAGCAGCAAAAGCGCATCACAGGCACAGATGCCATCAAGGTATATAAAAAGTATAGTAATTTTTGGGATATAACAAAGGATATTAATTAAATGTCATTGGCAATATGTAATTTGAGAGTAGATTATGATTTTGAAAGCATCAATAAATTGCTAGACGGTGCATATAATGACGCATCGTATGCCGAATATTCCAGATGTTCTTTGAAACCGGCGTTTGCTGCATATGTAACCAAAAGTTAATGAATAGAAAGTAATAACATATTTGTTTGGTATGAAATCAAGTATTGCACTTAGTTTGTGCTTTGTACCACTATAAAATAAGAAAATGCAATTTTATACCGTCATTTATGCATTTTTGAGGTTAGAAACGATGCACAGATGTTGCCTATCAGCCGGCTGAGTCACGCGCATTAATTACTATGTAATTTCTAACATGTTGTTTTTGGCTTGCAGACGCACATTATGGCAGCAAGGCAGATTGCCTCAACGCTGAAGACCTCGCTGGGTCCTAAGGGTCTGGACAAGATTATGGTCAGCTCCGATGGCGATGTCACTGTCACCAATGATGGTGCCACCATAATGAAGCTGATGGAGGTTGATCATGAGATTGCCAAATTGATGGTGCAACTGTCGCAGTCGCAGGACGATGAAATTGGCGATGGCACCACCGGTGTGGTTGTCCTAGCTGGCGCTCTGCTGGAGCAGGCTGAGGGCTTGATCGATCGCGGTATACATCCGATTCGTATTGCCGATGGCTTCGAGCTGGCCGCTCAGTGTGCTATCAAGCAGTTGGATGCAATTGCTCAACCTTTCCCCGTGGATCCTAACAACAAGGAGCCGCTCATTCAGATCGCAATGACCACACTGGGCAGCAAGATTGTTAATAAATGCCATCGTCAGATGGCTGAAATGGCTGTCGATGCTGTGCTCAATGTGGCGGATATTGAGAAGAAGGATGTAAACTTTGAGCTGATCAAAATTGAGACAAAAGTGGGTGGACGTATGGAGGACTCCATGCTTGTTAAGGGCGTCATTGTGGACAAGACCTTGAGCCACTCTCAAATGCCCAAGGAGCTGAAAAATGTTAAGCTGGCCATACTCACCTGCCCCTTCGAGCCGCCCAAGCCAAAAACCAAGCATAAGCTTGATGTGACCTCTGCAGAGGATTACCGAGCACTGCGTGAATACGAACAAGAGAAATTTAAGCAGATGGTCAAGCAGGTCAAGGATGCCGGCGCCACTTTGGCCATTTGCCAGTGGGGCTTCGATGATGAAGCCAATCACTTGCTGCTGCAGCAGGAATTGCCCGCAGTCCGTTGGGTGGGTGGCCCAGAGATTGAGCTGATTGCCATTGCAACTGGCGGTCGTATTGTCCCACGCTTCGAGGAGTTGACACCAGAGAAATTGGGCACCGCTGGACTTGTGCGTGAGATGGGTATGTCTTGAATTGAATCTTGTAGAATCCATTCTAATCTCTTCATATTTACTTGCAGCCTTTGGCACCTCCAAGGACAAAATGTTGGTCATTGAGGAGTGCAAGAACTCCAAGGCTGTCACGATTTTCTTGCGCGGCGGCAATGCCATGATCATTGCCGAGGCCAAGCGTTCCATACACGATGCTATTTGTGTTGTTCGTTCGCTGGTCAAAGATTCGCGTATTGTTTATGGTGGCGGTGCTGCTGAGATTAGCTGCTCCCTGGCCGTGGCCAAGGAGGCCGATCAGTTGTCCACATTGGAGCAATATGCATTCCGCGCTTTCTCCGTCGCACTGGAAAGCATACCCCTGGCTTTGGCCGAGAATAGCGGTCTGCATCCAGTGGAAACCCTGTCGGAACTGAAGGCCAGCCAAGTGGCCGAGAATTTGCCCAGCTTGGGCGTCGACTGCATGTTGACTGGTGATTCAGATATGAAGAATCACAATGTGGTTGAATCCTTGCACTCGAAGAAGCAACAGATTCTTCTCTCGACACAGCTGGTCAAGATGATACTCAAGATCGATGATGTGCGCTCTAACAGCAGCGGCATGTAATGTGGAAGGAATCCTCTACACGCACACCCAAACACATTTAGTTCTCACAAGCACACACACACACGCGCATACACACCTCTTCGCTATGCTTTGCTTCATAATACATATATGATTTATATATATAAATATTTGTATAACTCTGTATTAATTGTTTACTGTTTATTAATCGAACACAATTCTTTGGAAAAGAAACAAAAAATCAATAACTAAAATACAATTCACTAAAAACAAATATTTAACTAACATTCTCCATTAAACCTTCTTTCCATTTATGCTCGCCAACTGTTGGCGATTAATCTTGTCGAAGAAGAGCAAGCCGGCGGAGCGTTCTACCGTCTCGGGCGGCACCTGGAACACTTTCAGTGGCGTATCATTACTGATCACCTGGTTGGGCATCACGTATGCCTCCATGTGCAGTTTCTTGTCGGGCGTCTCGGCCACAATTACCTTGTAGAAGTGGGTGGGCACGGCAACGGTATTGGCTCCAATGACCTCGTACTTGATATACGATTTGCCATCGTCCGCCTTGTGGGGCAGGTAGAGAGGACCCGTGCAGACATAGACATTGGGATAGTTTTGCGTCAGCTTACGCACATACATCTCCAGAGAGTTCCAGGCGTCACGATTGAAACCTTGGCCAACTTGTGGCGCCATGTTGGAGAGAAGGAAGGTATCGTCACAGTGTTTCTGATGCAGTCGATGATTGCCAGCGGCGGCCATATGACCACGATCATAGCCGGAGCGCCGGTAATCGGTGTTCTGTGCCCGAAAGAACGGATGTATGCTTTCGTCTTGCCTAAATTCACATTTCGCTCGATCGACAGCATCATTCTTGGCCACCGACGCGGGCGTGAGGTGCTCGAAGACCCAGTGAGGCACACGGTTGCGTCTGTCGTAAGAGAGCACGTAATCTGAGTGGGAGCGTACATTGTCCATGCCGGGAAACCCGTATTTCATAATCTCAGCTATGCGTGATGGCCGGGCGGTCAGATTCACTTCGTTGGCAGGTATCAGCTCAGCGGCGGAAACAGTGGAAAATACTGGAAATCCAGGTAAACGTGCGAATTTGTGTTGACAATATTCATCTGCGCGGTTCTGACGTCGCTCTGTGTAAGTACCCAGGTAAAAGGCGCTCAAGGCCGTGGCGCCTATGGTTAGCAAGTTTTTCACCTTTATGCTGGTCATTTTAATTTATAATATTTACAAATAAAGGTCGCACACTTATTGCACAATTCTTACATTGCCAGCTGTTTCAAAAGGCAGTATGACCGTAGCGCAAGAAGTAAAAAATACAATAGCCATATGCAACAGGCATAAATTATCGATAATATGGGGCTTCAAAATTTTAAAATTTCGAAGAATGGGTGACCGTATTTCGATAATTTCAAATGCCCAATATTACTAACCATATGAATCAAATTCGTTAGCAATAAGATGATTGGCTAAATTCTGACTAATTATATGTAACAAATGCTATATAATTAAATAAGTAAGGATGTATACCTGGGTACTTGAGAATTATAAAAATAATCAAAAACAACATTCATGAGCTATCGATAATCTGGGGTTTAGTTGGTCAATCAGGTGAATTCAAATTTTCAAAAATTAAAGTATGGGTGACCGCATTTTTTTGATAATTGAAAATATGCCATATAAATAACCGTATCCATAGCAATTTGGCGCGTACTTTAGCTAACCAAATGTGACAATAAATAATTTAATAAATATAGAAATGCAGTGACATAATTTATGTACACACACAAGATACAAAAACCCGCACAAACACGCGACGCAGTTAACTAAGTTATTTATTATATAAACTTAAATGCATAAGTACAAAGATTTATCGTCGGCACGAAAGTTAAAGAAATTAATAAGTTAATTGGTTTTTTATTATTATTTTGTTTGTGATTACGACAGCAATTTGCAATCAATCTCAATGAAAAATCACAGCGACACATTTGCAAACGTGTGTGTTGCGGCAGACAAACGGTGAGAACATCATTTTCGTCATTGTTAGAACTAAGTGAAGAGAAGGGAGTAGTAGGTGGGCGCTGGGGCGCTGGGTGGTAGGGGAGGCGGGGGCGGAGAGGTATCGTGTCTTATGGGAACTACTTAATTAGGCCTGTAGCGTGCCAGCGTGCTCAACACGTCTCCTTGTTGCAATCAACGAAATTACTAAATTCGGTGGCATTGGGCGGCCCCTCGCTATAAAGATATGTGACAGGCCATAAACGGGCCGCCGCGAAATCACTGAGACTCTGCAGACCGCCGGGCCGCGGCGGATGCTGTGTGTATTCGCTGCTAGCAGCGGTTGCCTGCAGCTGATGTGGCTTTGGCTTTGGCTTGGATAAGCTGGAGTGTGTTGTGGGCTTGGTGCTATTGCGGACATCGGGATAATAACGATCGCTGCACTTGCGCCACTGATCCGGCTCGTCGCCCACAAAGCACCTGAAAAGCGAAAGGGTTAGGAAATGAGGATTTCATATGTTAAATATTAGCCAAGCTCTTACCACGCATAGTCGAAGCCGCGACTATAGCCACATGGATGATCCGTTTTGCAGCAATAGTCCCAGGCGCCAATCTCTGAGCCTTCCGTTTCACAGGAATAGAAACCGGTTAAAAGATTCTTCTCGCAGGGACTGCTCCTGCGGCAAGGTTTGCCGGTTACTGTATAATGACGCCAAGCGACATCGCCTTTCGGTTTTCGATATATCGTATAGTTAGTCAAAGAATATCTCTCTTACTTAGCATAACATTGAGTTAGTATAAATATATAAAAGGGGGACTTAATACTTGGATTCGTCTGGGTTATGGGTTATAGTATTGCTACCCGGATTTATCAGGGTTATAGGTTACAGGTTAGGGTAATACTACTACTATACATGCTAGTAGACATTATATATATACATACATAGACATACTTCCAATTACAAACTAATTATAGATATATTTATATATCTAAATCTAAAATCTAGTTTTGGGGTTATAGACAATTGGGAATTGATTCAAACTCTGATTATTTACACAATGATGGACGTGCAACAGGTTAGAATTGTCAGTTTACCCGGTTCCCGGAATATATCCATGCGTCGATCATTATTGACACGTGAACCCCCGATCGTGTTCACCTTGTCCCGGCAGGTCCAATCGAACGGATTCCAAGCGAATAGCCAATAATCACGCTCTTTGGTGTGCCTATAATGCACATCGAGCTTGAGCTCCGTTTGATCCAGATCAGACATTTCGCAGTTAAAGGAACTGGACTGCGAGCTGTTCAAGAGAAGAGTTCAATTACAGTACCAAAGACCTGAGATCCTCTGATCTTACCCATAGCTAAAGGCATAGCACTTGAACTGTGTTGTGTCACGCAGGCGTATGCATTCCTTTTTACAGGCCATTTCCGAGGGTGCTGTGATCACCTTCTTTATCGCTGGAGGTAGTAGACGAGCCGGCGAACCATAGCCCAAATAGCACACTAGAAAGATCAATAATTAGCTCTAAGAACTCTTTCGATCTTGTCTTAGTTCACTCACATTTCTTGTGCTTCTCATCCACTATGGGCTGTATTTCACAGCCATGTCCATAGCTTGCACGCTCAAAGATATCAAAGGCTGCGTCCAGTATCAGATGCCGTTCCTTGTCCATATCGCGCACTGGCCAATCACTCAGCTGGCAATTGTCTATGACGCCCGCGTGTCGCTGTTGCCCATAGCGAAAGGCGAAGGCGCGACACGTAAATTTACTAGAGCGTATGCACTCCATCTCGCATTCACCCACGGTGCGCACTGTCAGCGAATCTCGTACAATTGACTTGAAGAAGCGTGTGGCATCAATTGCACGGAAGAAACATTCTATGGGTGGGAAGAAGAGACAATGGGATTAGTCTGGAGAGATTAGGCCAAGGGATTAGCCTAGGAGTTGTCATGAGTCTCGCTGAATAAGAGGGAAATTGAAGGAAAGCAATGTAGTTTTTCTCTATTCTTGAGTGAGGATTAGTCCCTTGGAATGATAAGAGATTTATCTAAATACTTTTCTTCTTCCAAAGAGAAAGAAAGAGTCTAGCAAATTGTATCGTCTAGTTGAATGAAGAAAGATGTGATAACGAGCTTAAAGAAGAGATTCCTTGACTTTGATCTATTTTAAATGATGAGAGTCTGGTCCCATAGTTGCTCTCTTCTCTTCTTGTCAGAGTTAATTTTAGCTACTCCATCTTCCAACATCCGAAACTTACGTGCATTTCGTGGATCAGAGAGCGCTGTGCTGGGTCCATCGCTGCGTCTTGGCGGCTGTGACGGTGGCTGCCTGCACACATCCATATCATCGGCCATTGAGTATATATCGTAGTCTCTATCTGGCTCTATATCCACATAGTAGTCGAGCATATTGACGGGTCTGTCGCACAGCATGCAATTGTCGCGACCCGCTTGATTGTAACGATAGCTGAACGTGTGACAGATAAAACTTGGCCGTTGATCCGAGCACAAGCGTTCGCATTCTGTGAGCGTGGGCACATTAAAGGCATGCTTCACGGCTGTCTTGTGCAGGCGGAAGCCCTCACTGGTCTTGGCCGAGCATTCTGAAAGGATTAAGAAATTATAGAAGGATTGTAGCAATCCCTATGCCCACTTCACTTACCATCCGGTCCAGGTCGTCTAGTCCATTGTTTTCTGTAATCATTGCGTATTCTTGGATAATCATGATCATAGCTGGAGCCGGGATATCGCAACACTGCATTCGATTCTCTGGGCGGCTCGCGATGCGTTGAGCCCAGATCAAAGTAGTTGAAATCGTGTTGATCTTTGCGACGCTGTGACTCGAAATAGGAGCTTTGCTTATTGCCATAGCCGCCGCCGTAGCTCTCCTCAGCCCCGATCAAATAGGGCACAAATTTATTTGGTTTTTTGTATGACGAGCCCGGTGGCCCGTCTCGATCCAAATAATTGTGAGCAGGTCCCGTGGCCGGTGGCCCGGGGCGACTAGGCTCGTGTGGGCGATACGGTGAAAAATCATGGCTGGGACGATAGGAAGGCCGATATTTGTCTATACGATCCGTTTCAGGCCGAGGCGGTCTGTAAGCGGAGCTGTCGTAGCCCGAGCTGCTGGGCAGCGTTTCCCAGCGATCGGGTCTGTAGCGTGATGGTGGCTCCGGTCGGCCATAATCATGACGATCTATATAATCGGGACGCGAATGATCGCCAAAGCTGCTGGGCGGCGTATGGCCATAGTAGCCAGAGCCTGAGATAGAGCCCGAGCCATGTGAGGAGAAGTCATATGAGGAGGACGAGGAGCTGGATGAATGTGAGCTATGATAGTCTGTGGAGAAGGGTCGATGCTCGTAGGAGCCGCTAGATGGCGCTGATGGACCGCGATAATGATCCACAGCCGTGCTATGCGATGGAGGAGGACGATAGCGATCACGATCGCGATCCCTGTCTCTATCACCATAACCTCCACCGCCACCGCTGCTGCTGCTGCTGGGCTTAAAGTAAATCGGATTGCTGCTAATGGGTCCCTTGGAGCAATCTTGGCAAGCATTACGTCGACAGCTACTCGGCGCATTGCGATCCCTTTCATAGTAATCATAGTCCGGATGCCGCAACAGATTCGAATCTCTGCGATTGGCGCTCGAATACAAATCCATTTGAGACAATGGTATCTCAATTAGCTCACAATCCCCTTGTCCATGCCCCGACGGATCCAGACGATAGTTAAAACCCTCACACATGAAGCGCTTTTCGTGACCGCATTCCCGCATACAATCCTCCACCCGTTCACAGGATATCGAACGGCGTATCCAATGTGGTGCTATGCGCTTCCCAGCCAGCACACGCCGGAAGCAGGCTGTAAAGATGAGAAGAAGCAGAAGAGAAACAAAAAGAGATGCAGACAACAAGAAAAACGAAATAACAGCAGCAAACACAAAGTGAAGCAATCAGAGATCTTGGCGCTGGCTGGCTGAAAATCAGTGAAGCGCGTCCAAGATCGGTTGCCTCTACATGATGTTGCTACATGTTCTGCTTTTGACATCCGCTCTTTTTGCTGTTGCTGTAAATTATGTTCGAGTCATGTTGAAGTCGATTCCCTTTGCTCTCCCCCCACCACTCAGCAAGGTCTTGCTGCTGAGATTAGATCTCGTGGAGTGTAGAAGTTCTTATTTGCCAAATTATGCAAATTACTTTAAATATGCTTCGCAGTTTTACTTATTTTACTTATTTTCGTTTTGGCCATTGACCGAGTTGTAGTGCGGCGCCTCGGCCAAGCGCAACCTACCTTTGGCATCCTCCACAATTATAATTGTGCTGCTTATGTCGCTAACCCCAATGCCGCTGCCTCCGCTGCCGCCGCTGCTGCTGCTGCCGCTGTGTCTTGTAGGACTCACGAATTTGGCTTGGCTGCCGCAGCTGGCATAGAGCAGCAGCAGCAGCAGCAGCGGTTGCCATAAAAGCATTAGCGAACGCATTGAAAACGCGCGCACCGAACCACTAAATCCACACACAAAATTGTTTTTTATTTTATATAATCGAGCTAGGGTTGGAATTCTATTTAAATTTTAGTTTCTTTTATTTTAAATTTTTTTTTTGTATGCTCACTGATTACGTAAGTCGCGTTTTTGAATTTGAATATCAAACGTAGCTCACACACGGTCTATCTCTCTTGCACGAACGCGCTCTCTCTCTCTTTCACTCTACCCTGCACTTGCCACAGGATTCTAATTAGATTTTTGCTCTTCAATTTGATTTTCAGTCAAAGCTGCTTTCGTTGCTCTCACTCGCTCATTCACTTGCTCTCTTTGTCTCTCTCTCTTAACTCTCCCTCTCTCTCTCTCTTTCTCTCTCTTTCACTCTCACAGGATCTAGCTGTGAACGCGTCGACGCGCTGCTCTAGCGTTTCTAGCCTCAACTGAGCCGCTGCTTTGGTCAAGCTTGCGGTTTTATACGCGATATTAGAAAAACGCGCTCGAGCGTTTTTCCACCAAAAAATAAAGCTTTTAATTTTTTCCCAGAGCTTTATTTTTATTTTTTTTCTGCTCTTGATGCTGTTCTCTTCTCGATTATTTAGCCAACGGGGCGTCGTCTTTAGAGCCTTGAAATATACACGCTTTTAATGAGTACTCTATACGCCTCTTTTTTGTTTTGTTTTTTGGCTAGTAGATGGCTTATCTTTAGTTTTCAGATGAAAATACGAGGGCAGCTGTTAATAGTTAGTATCTGTAGCTCGAGAGCTGCGTAACGGCAGCAGCAGCAGCTGCAGCAGCAACAACAACAAAAACAACATCTACAGCAGCAGCCAAGCGTTAATTGACGTCAGTCAAGGATGCCAAAGTGTGCATTAATTTCAATGGGCACTGTCTGTGGGCAAATTCAATGGGGTTTACGCAGAAATTAAACTAGTAATCTACTTGATTAGCGTAGTTAGAGATATGAGCGCAAGTTGTGTGTATAAATTAAGGTTTTGGGGTGACAATTAAATGCAAATATGCAAAAAATATATCACGAAATTTGCCATATATTCAATTTAGCGTATTTTCTTTGAGAAGAAAATAGAAGAAATTTCCTAAAGGAAGTTGACGGATATTTGTTGTATAAGTAAATATTTGAAACTTTTGTGTATATTGTGGGAACAAAAAAACATTTTAGTGCATAGAAAATATTGGAAAATATTTTAGGTAATTTAGAAAATTTTAGCTAGAAAAGTTTAGACGTAATTTAAAAAATCTTTAAAAATGTCTAACAAGTCTAACATATATTCAATTATACCAACAGCATCTCAATATTATGCAAGCTAAACATTTTACTAATTTACATCATATCTTTCACTCTTAGCTCACGTTTCTCTTTATATAAATATATATAAAACTTTAAACATATAACATATTTAGCATATGCTGCTCTTTTAGCTCTATAAAAGCAGCATTCAAATGGATTTTATGTTTCTGCAAATTCATTTGACTTTAATTTATGTGCCCAACTTTCTCAGGTATTGTTTTGTATTGGAATTTCCTTCCATTTGCACTATAAATATCTTTAATTTAGTTCTAGTCATAGTCTTGTCATTATATATATTTATATCTCATTTCATAGTTATTTAAATGCTGTTAAATGGTTTTTCCACTTCAGTGAATATTCTTAGGCTTAGGGCATATTTGTTCTATAACAAAGCACAACTATAAATTAAGTTTTCATTGCTTAAATTATAATGTTAAAATTTGCATAAGCATAGTTTTAGATGCTTCAAATACTTATCTCTTTTCAAGCTAATTTAATATAATTTTCGATCAAATCAATCAAGTTCGTTGCCTAAGTCTTTTGTTTTCTAGCTGTTATTTCTTCTTTTTCGATAATGTACTGTTCATTTCTTCATATATACTCTCCTTTAAGAAAAACTTTGGGTGTCTTAACAATTATTAAAATATATCTTATAATTTCCTATAAATTTCTTCAATTCCCAGCTAAGTTCGTTGCCTAAGTCTTTTGTTATTCCTAGCTGAATTCTAAATCAATATTTTTCAAGGATAATCTATAGTTCATTAGCATTGATATGAACTACTTTTTAGATAATTTACAAAATTTTGAATTTAAATAAATTACAAGTTGAGTTTGTTGCTTGAGTCTTTTGTTATGCGCTCTTTATTTTTATTTTTTCAAGACTATTCTCTATGGTCTGTTTACTAGCTAAATTTGGGTAAATTTATTTAATTTTCTAATTGCAGAAAATTTGTCTTTTCATCGAAAGAAGTCTAGTCTAGTCTAAGTCTAGTTTGTTGCTTAAGTCTTTTGTTTTTCTACTGCTAATTCATACTTTTCAAGTATTTCCGATAACAAGTCTTGTTAGGGCATCTGCTGCATTCACATTGCAAGTATGGCAAACAGCAACTCAAGTTCGTTGCCTAAGTCTTTTACAACACGTCTGCCCAGTTTAACACTGAATAAGCTCATAATGCACTTGCAGCATGCATAATTCATATGCCAGCTATCATGTACGCTGTCCAAGTCTTTGCTATAACATCGATCATAACATGACTTGAGCCCAGCTCCGCCCTCTCTCTCTCTCTCTCTCTCTCTTCCTCCCCCCCTCTCTCTCTGTAGCATTTGAAGTGCACAAAAAGCCAAACAATCTGAGCGCATTTCCGTTTCTTAATCAATGTCAAAGCTGTCATTTCAATGGGTTAGCTTTTGTTTCTGTCTGTTTTGTCTTTTAGTGCATTCTAACAGCAACAAGATTTGCATACAATGCAGCCTTTCGGGTAGCTCGTTCAAGTGCACTTGCTCTTGCACAATTCGCAAAAGGCAAAGTACGGTAGCCAAAAAGAATCAGAGACTTGAGCTTCCGCTACCAAAAACAACAACTAAGAAGAAGCAGAAGAAAAAGACGTACTCGTATTACTCGCATTCTTATCTTTAGCCATTCGCTTGGCCATCTGTCCCACGCCCAATAAATTCAACTAACAAACTCGCACGCAGAGCTAACAATTTAATTACATTGTTGTCGCATGGATCGTAACAAGCATTTGAGCATTTGAGCATTTGAACTTGGGTGCTTATGTCACCCCCTATTTCGGTTTGGGTTTTCATAAAGTTCATGTGCTCGTCACACTCGAGATCATCGAAAGGAAGTCGCGTCTAAAATCTACAAAATATAAATGACTCTTTGATGAGTGGGCAGAGCAATTTTTTTGGTGTTTGTTTTTAATTTTAGTTTTTTTTTTTTTTCGTTGGAATTGTCATAAATCTTGTGCACTTGACAACTTAACTAAATTTAAATAAACATATATTCTTAGCTGAAGCTGACATCATATGGGTGTACTAATAGTATGTGCTACTCCTTACTTCAATCGAAATTAGTTGCGTCGCAGGGTAATAGAATATATTTAAGTACTTCTTAGAGAACTTCACGGTAGTTTGAGAGATTAAAATTTAAATTTAGATTTATTTTTTGAGCTAATTAAATTTTGCCTGAGCTACATATATAAGTAGAAAAGAAGAGACGCTTAATAATCTTCAAGAATGTCGAGATTTATGAGTGAGATGTGGCCAAAAGGCATAATATTTCAATAAAAAAAAATAGATAAAATAAAAAATGTATAAATATATAAATAGAGCAAAAAAATCGGACAATCAAATCTGTCACATTTTTTCTATAAATAACACACTAATGATGCCACAGTCAAAGTATTGCTAGACTTGTCCTTCAGTGTATGCATTTGTGCAGGGATATAGCATCGACTAAATAACTCCACAAAATCTCAATAGAAAAGTTTGCAAATAAACAAATATCTAATGGAACTTAAGCTGATGGAAATAATATCTACAACCAAACTACAAAATTCAATAATAAATAAAAAAAAAATGGCCAATCATATATAAATAAATAATAATAATAATTGAAAAAATGACTAAATTTGCGATACTTTCGTATTAAATATATGTTCTCTATTGAGTAAAATTGCTTTGATTTTTTCATAAATATTAATCAACAATTTTATATGAATTCATATTTTTTATCCTTTTACTACTTCACTTTAAGCTCAGAAATGGCTGGGCATTTTCTCATAAATATTAATCAATAAACAAATATAAATATTTAATTTTAATTTTTTTTGTATGTAAATAAAATTTTGTTTATATATTGATGAGAAAAATCTCAACAGCTTCTAAACTCGAAATGAATTTGTTAAATGATAGAAAAATAACAATTATTTAACATTTATAAATATTATGTGTGTGTTTTATTTTTAGTGAGTTGTTCACGAACCGAGCGTCTAATTGCATTTTAGAGCATAATTAGAAATCATATTTGAATTAAAAATTATATATAATTTGCAGTAAGATGTTTAATTGGCTTTAGCTGCCAAGTCAAGCGTTTAAGCGCACTTTAGACTCACATTTGAATCATATATTATTAATGATTATTTATTTATTTATTTATGCTTGCTTCCAGGTTTGACAGATTGAAACTCAAAGCAAGTAGTTAGACTGGGCTGTATATGAAATTTGTTTGTTTTATATATTCTGGGTTCAAGAGTATTTTTGATTAAGTTTCCGGGTTTCAATTTAAATATTTTATAGCTCTATTTAACAGATAGCTTTGATCTTTTAGAAGCTTATTCTCAAATTTTCTGTCTATATTTTTATATATTTTTAAAATATTTTATATTTTCAATTAGCAACCCTTTAATAGTCTAGTAAACAGAACTCATATCAACCTTAATTTTCCTACACAAATATGAGTTCATTTAAATGAAAAATATGACTAAATGAATCATCTCACATATGTCATGAATAGCATATGAATAGTATTCAAATCGACTCGCAGCTATTCTATTGAACTAGCTAACCCATTTAGCTATGCTTTGTTTTACAGCTAATTTTAGCCACTTATGCCACAATAGAATAGAATATAAAAATATAAGCTATTATTATATATTTGTGTAGTTTTTTTTTTTTTTTTTTTTTTAAAGTTCGCTCGACATTCCCATCGATAACCCAGTTTGTTGACAATTTTTCATAAACTTTTGCACTCGACATTTTCGCATTCAGCATGCGAGCTAAACTCATTTGTTTTGTTGTCCATGGCGAGCTTTCGATTAGTTGGATTTAGTATGATGCACAGCCCCACCGTTTTGACCCACTGTGCCCACTGTCCACCCACGATCGACGTTAGATTGACGCTTTATGCTTAGTCTAATGGGTTTTTTTTTTAGTTTTTAGTTTTGTTATGTGAATAAAAGCCAACCCCAAATGTGGGTCAACTGTCGGCTACGCCTCCTCCATTTCAACCTCCTTCGCCTGCCGCTCCCTTTCGCCTCGCGTAATGAGTTTTAATTGTGTTAATTTTACTTAGTACAAACTAAACTAAGTTAAAAAAAAAAAAGAGATAATAAAAAGTTAAATAATGCGAAACGCATCCAAAACCTCCTCTTTCCCACTGTCTGTTAGCTGGGCGCGAATCCAAATTAGTTGGGACATTGTTAAGATGCATTGATTGAATATTTCTGCACTTACCATTCATTTCATCCATGGGATAACGATCACGATCCCTGTCACCAGGCATAGGCATAGTTGGCTCTGGGTGAAGAGATGAAGAGACGATTAAATACTAGCTTAGTTCAGGTTTTTCCTCCCTTTCCACGGAATTACGAGGGCTCGACATCAAAAGCTTAACTAAGGCATTTTCTTACTAGCAATTCCGAGATTTATTTCCTTACTTTTATTATTATGCATATAGTCCCCGGGATTGAAATAGGTTGCTATGGTTTTATCATCATCATAGTAGCCATCTGGACGCATAGCACTGCCATTGCGACGTATATAATCATCTCTAGGCGGTTGAGCTGAAGGTCTATCGTAAGTTGGCGGACGAGCTGATGAGCCGGGAGGGGGCCCAGCTCCAGGGCCTGATCCCATACCATAGCTGCCATCATGTGTTACATGCGGTGGTGGATCGGGTCGATTAGTGTAGTCCGGTCGTGGTTCTCGATGTCCATCATAACTAGTCGTGGGTCTGGGCTCACGATGACCGTCATAGCTGCTTGTGGGTCTTGGCTCACGATCATAGCTAGTCGTGGGTCGTGATCCATAAGAGGGTGGCGTGGAGCTGTCATAGGGACGTGAGGGTGGCGGCGGACGCGCATAATCTGGCCGATCACTGGCATAATCCGGCCTAGGCGCATAGCTGGGACGTTCAGCAGAAGCTGGCCGCAGAGTCGTGGGCGAGTAACGTTCCGGCGTGCCATAACTATAGCCATTGCCATAGCCCAGCCCAAAGATGGGACGTGGCGGCCCATGGGGCGTAGGTCGCATGCCATCATCGTCATGCGGTCCATACGATGGCCTATAACGCTCATCCACCTCGGGCACATTGGCCGCATAGCCGCCGGGTATATAGACCTCCTCGTTGGGCGCCGGATAGTTGTGCTCGTAGAGCGTCGGATATTTATAAAGTGGATAGATTTCATGTGAGAAATATAGACGATCACCGACACCGGGCGGTGGCCCACTGGGCGGCACTGGCGGCGGCTGTGGCGGCATATCTGGATGATTCGTATGCGGAGTAGGATTCACGACCAGTACGGGCGTATTGTTTACATCGACCGGACGATTGGGTAAATTTACGGGCGTTACGCCCGTACTAATCGGACTCGATGCACCATCGAGCTGATTGTCGCTCAAATCGAAGCAATTCGTTTTGCGCGCATACAGATCAAAGTCGGGATCGAAAATGACGCCACCGGGTCGCCCGCTCCCGCCGCCATACTGCTCCGATGACAATTGACATGTGCCGTTTCCGCGTCGATGAACACTGCACAACGAAGTTGGGCAAATAAGTTAAAATTGTTTTTTCATTGAGCAATCGAAGCAATTGCAATCGCCGCTCACCCGAATGAGATCGCCTGACACTTCTCGCCTGCCTGCAAACACTTCTCCTTGCACATCTTCAGCGAGTTGGTGTCTTCGGTGCGGAAGGTCTTCTCAAATGGCAGCATTGCCTCCAAAGCAATGCGCTCAAAGCAATCTGAAATAGGCAAATAGACTCTGCTCAATTTTCAAGTCTCTCACAAATTGGCCAATTGCAATTGACCAATGAAAAAGCAAAAAACAAAAAAAAATCAAATACAAATAAATAAAGTTCAGCTTATGCAATGCACTGCCACGCCCACACGCCCTTTTCTCTGTGATGTCACCTGCTTTATTTTGTATTTTATGTTGTTGTTTTTTTCAAGGCCATTTTATTGTGGTTTTGCTCCACTGTACGGTAGGTTAGTTTTATTGTCTCCGCACACTTTGACGCTTTTGTTCTTTATTCAAATTGTTTCAGAATTTTATTTGGCTTGCGTGCCGCGTGGACGCAGTTGACTGCCATTAGCCCCATGTGGTGGTGGTGGTGGTGGCACCACAGTTGACCCCCATAGCTGGCGCTCATAGCTGAGCATAGAACTCCACTCTCTCGCCATCAACGGCTCCCCCATGAATAATTCAAAAAGGTCAAAAAGCGACAACAGCCAAGAGACAATTTGAAAGAACTATTTGTATTGCCCTCCTCCGCTTTTGGTTATTTTGTGTCAATGATTAATGATGGATTGGACCATGTGCTTTATGAGCTGTGCTCGTTTCGGCATTATGGAATGTGGGAGGTAGTCTGGGGTAGTGAATGAGGGTATATATATTAGTTGCCTATTGAAATAGATTTATTTTCTTGTAATGGAAGACACTTTAATAAGGCAACGCTACTTGTGGTTTTTCGTCTAGGATCTTTCAGTGAAACTGAACTTGATATCCTCGTTTGTACTAAAGTTAAGTAAACTGCGGTCTTTGAGAGGCAATGCAACATATAACTCTATGTAGTCAAATTGGTAATCCGTTCTAAAAGTGCTCTAGGCACTACATAGATTTTACCTTGGCTGCCCTTCTCAAAGTTTCAATTCTAGAATTCATTTCCATCATCTACAAGCCATTGCCCTCGTTAAATAGACTTTTGTTTAAGTTCTTAATGTTTCGAACCCTAAAGGACAACTAGGGAACCCAGGACATCTGCTATGCTTACACATCTGTGAGGTTGAAAGATCAACAGATAACATTTTTAGCCAAGTGAGATAATGGATTTTAAACATTATACTAAGATTTATGAATAGTGAAGAAGTGATGTAATAATAATTATTATAATAATATAATAATAATAATAATAATAATATAATAATAATTATTATAATAATATAATAATTATTATAGTATTATTATAGAGTGTTCTAGTTGGGATGGCCAGCTAATACTTTAAACTCTGCAAAGAGCTGATAAACCAATCATTCTAAGCTCTTTTATGCATAGCTTATTGAATCATGTAAAGGATATCATGATATCGGAGAAACATTAACTATGTTTAAATAGACTTTCTTTAGACACTGCTTTACCTGATTATCTCAATGCAGAAATGATTAGAATGATTAGACTATTAGCTCTTTGCAGGAATATAGTTTCCTGAACTCGATTTTCTGTACGACCAAAAGAAACCTTTAACCATATTTCTATCTCTTTGTAGATGTGGGGGACGTTTCCATATGCAACCTTTTTTTTCCTCTCCAACTTATACAAGCTAAGCAAATCTTTGCTTTCTCACCTATTTTCACTCCATCCAAGCAAAAGTCTCTTATCTAAGGTAAACTTTTATTTGTCATCTATTTCAACTCTTTATCTTTATATAAATGCTGCACACAGCTCTACTACAAAACCCCATGACTAATGCATAGACTCCACCAATCTTAGCGAACTGTTCTATGAGAAAAAGAACCAGTTCGCATACATCTATATAAAGCTTAACTGTTGTTTGCTCAAGAGTATAAAATTATTTTATTTTTATCGACGCTAATGACTCCATAAAAACCACAGTGAATACGTAATTCAAATGATGTGTTAATAGTTTTTTTTTCTTTTTTCTATTTTGCACTTGTTTCTCTCCATTGGCTGCCCCGAGACTTACCATTGCGCGCCGAGACCAGCTGATTGTCGACGGTGAGCGCAGCTGCAGCATCAGCGAGCAGATGCAGCATCCAGAGCAGCAGCAGACGCCGCCTGAGCGCCGTTTCCATCATTTCACTTGTGAGCGGTACAAATAATTTCCCTTTTTTTTTGTATTTTTGCGCACAAGTTTTTCTCACTGTTTCGGTTAATGTTGGTTTTTTCTCTTTGATCACTTGGTCACTTCCTTTGGCATTCTCGTGGAGAGTTTTGGGTTAAGTGGACTGTTTGGATCGACGGGAGCTTGGGAACTGAAAGACAGCGCCAAGCGCTAGCGTCGTAGAAACCTTCTGTTTTTGCTCTTTCTTCACTTTGTTGTTGTCGTTGTTGTTGTTGTGGTGTGCGCTTTGTATCTTTCTCTCCTTTCTTTTTGGCTTATGTTCGCGTGCCAGTGGGCATCATTTCTTTAGAGCAGTTTTATATTATTGTTGTATTTTATTTTCTGTGGCTTTCGCGTTACGTTTCGCTACTTTTCACATTCTTTTCACCGTTAATTATATTGCCAAAATATGCAGATCGTTAAAGCTGTGAGCGGAGCCAAGCCGAGCCGAGCTAAGATGAGATTAGATGAGATGAGAATTGTGGGAGATCTCATTTATTTATGCGTTCACTCAAAAGAAATTCTGTTAGCTTTAATTTTTTTTTTTTGTCTATGTGTGTGTGTGTGGGAGAGAGTGTGTAAGAGTGAGGAAGCGAGCGTGCGCCTGTGTCATTAACCCAACTATATTTCTCTTCCTTGATGGCGTCACTTGTTCTCGCTTAGAGGCCTTCTGACCTTTTGCGACAAAAGTTTTTCGACCACTTGGTAATTAACTATATTTGAATGACAAAGTGTTCAGCAATGCGTAAATACAATTGCCATCATTGCCGTCGCACTTGGCCAAATGTAAAATCAAATACGTAAACAAACAAATATTTAAACAAATTTTAAAATTTATTAAAACAAAAAGATATAATTAGTGGTCATCGACTATGCGATGCTCTGAAGTCTAAGCGGAGTTTGTTATGGAATTGAGCTTGAGTCTTTAAGAGTGAAATACTCAAGGTGTACGCGCCTTTCCTTATTATAGAATGTATGACCTCTCATAACTTTGGTTCTAGAGAAATAGATGTATTATAAGCGAAGCTTAGGATTCTACTATAAAAAATTATACTTATTGCTTTAAATTTAAGCAATCAGAGGAAGAGATATTCAAATACCAAAATATTATTTACCTGTGTATATCCCAAAGAAACCTACATACAAAATATCATTTCTCTCGCTCTAGCCGTCTTTAAGTTATGTCTAAAAACTAAAGCAACCCTCCGATATTTATCGTTAGTAGACATATGATAGGCTTTGGTCAACAAATTATAAATATAAGCTGCGTACGCTGTAAAGAATATTCATGCCAAATTTCAGCTCCTTAGTTCATCAGGCTTACGAGTTACGAAAGATAGTTAAAGTCACGGTAGCGTGAGTTCAGCTGAATCCAATCAGCGAGTTCTTCTCCCTGAGAATAGTTATATACTTGACTGTTCAGACACATCTTCCTCTGCATGTCACATACATTTGCAGAAAAGCATTATAACCTATACTCCCCCATTTTGAGGGTATACAAAACTGCTTAAAAGCCCGCATATTAGTCAAAAACGTTTAATTGCTAGTCGCGAGCGAAAGAGACAGCGGGTCAGAGAGAGGGAGAGAGAGAGAGGCAAAGATACCGGCAATTAATTTATTATGACAGCTTGAGAAAAAAAGATAAACTTCAAATTATGAATGATTTATTGAAAAAGCGACTCTGAATAATTATGCAAAAATATATACATATATATATATATATATATTTTTTTTTATAGGCAAATCTCTTTAATTTGTTTTACTTTTTATTTATTTTGTTGTTGTTTGCAAATAAAATTTCACTTGGGCGTTAAGTTTAGCGGCCAGATTCTCACTTCGGTCTTTCCGGTCGAATTATGCTGAGAAGTGTAACGGTAAAACTCTTGATTAGCTAGCTTCCGTTGCGCTTTGACATTTTTGGCAAAACAGTTAATGACAAGCTAACGCTATCTCGCTCTAGCCCACACACACACACACACACCCACCCTTACAGCTGCAGTGCAATTTCAATTTGGCTGCTTTATTTTTTTATTTTCTGCAATTCTTTTTGAATTCTTTGTTGTTGTTGTTTGTGTTGTTGTAGCTTTTCTTTTGCCGCTTTCGTTTCGCGTTTGGTTGCGCTGCGTTTCGAACTCGAACTCGCCGATCCGCACTCGCTAAACAATTGAAACTGAATAAAAAAAATTCTGATTTAGTTGTATTCGAAACTCATTGGATGAGCAGCCGAGCAGCGCAGCTGGCGTCGACGCAGACGTAGACAGCGATGCTGGCAGCGTACTCTTTTTGTTGCTTTTGTTGTTATTTTCTGGCGTTTAGCTGCGCATTTAGCTGGCGGCAGCGAAGTTTGGCGCGTTAGAGTTCATCATTATGATCATTAGCTGCGCCCACTTGAGACGCCGCGGCGTTCGGCCCAGCTGCTGCCTTAGCTTCTTGGGGTGTCGAACCTGCCTGGCGCTTGCCTTGGAGGCAACTTCATTAAAGTCGACGATGTTGTTGTTGCTACTTCGGCATTTTCTTCTCTTTACATCGGCGTCTTCTACTTGCTGCTTTTTTTGCCTGCCGCCATTTCCTCTAATCGCTTGGGAATGATTCACGTAAAATTATTTCAATAAGAAATTGTAGCGCAGCAAATTTCGCTTGCAAGTCGCACTTTGAATGCCCTTTCGATATACATTTTCAATGTGTTGACTTATATTTTTAGTGTAGAGTTTTTGCATAATATAATTTATATATATATTATATTTTTTAAGTATTAAAATATTCGAATAGGGTTGATTTATATTTTTGGTGAAGATTTATTTTTTTTTTTTTTTTGAATGCTTATAAATAAAATATTAACTTCCTATTATATGTTGTGAATTTTCTGCTAATGAAGATTATATTATATATAAATTTAAAATAAATCCAATTTTAGTTATGAATATTTTCCCAATCAAAATTTTTCACATAACTAATATACTCTTTTTATAGATAGTGTATCCACAAGGCGTGTTTACTTATGTGTGCGCAATTAGAGGCAAGTGTTTGGGTTCTGCAATTGTTAGATATGTTTAGATCTTTTCTAGTTGTAGAATTAGTAGAGCAGTTGAATTAGAACCAACAACTGAAGTAGCAGCAGCAGCAGCAGCAACAGCAGCAACAACAGCTACGAAGAACCAGAATTTAAAGGAATGGCATAATAATAATCTCAACTTGAACTAAGTTTACGCTTTGTTAGAGCCACTAAAAAGAGCACAATTCAAATTGCTCGGCCAATGCACCTTCAAAACTTGGCTTTAACTTTTATTGGGTTTTTGCTTTTTCGGTTTCCAGCGAACAGCTGAAGCGTTAATTGGTGCAAGTTTTCACTACAGTCAAAGGTGTTGTGCGTGTGTGTATGCATGTGTGTGTGTGTGTAATTTTTTTTGGGGGGCCTTATAATTGGCGACACCTTTAAGTGTCGACCTTGTCATGCTCGCTGACGTCGTCTAATTCAGGCCGGGGCTGTTCTTCATCAGCGCCTCTGCCAACTGATGGCGCTCTTGATTTCGCTGTCGATGTTGATGTCGACTGCGACGCTAGCTGCGCAGTTGGCAAGCTTTAAGCGAGCGTATCCAGTAATAAGGAGCAGCCGCAGCAGCAGCTGCTAAAGCTGAGCTCATTCTGAGACTCGATTCTTAAGCAGCAATTCCTTAGAATAAACAGAATCCAAATATTTGGGTGTGCTCTAGACGAGGAGTGCACGACTAGTAGTTACTCAGCTCAAGTGATTATTATGTAGATTATGGATCTGCTTGTATTTTCTTTGATATTCTATTTATATTTGAATTTTATTTGATATTTTAAAAGGCAAAAGAATCTATAAGGCAGGTAAGACCTAGAGCAGCATAAGCTCATCTATCGATAAATTAATCGATCTTAAAGCGCATAATAACTAGAGATTTAATTTTAAAATATTGCAGGCAGGAGAGTTGTGAATTTAATAAAATTTTAATACATAAATTTACATTACTTTCAAACAACCAGAAAGTCAGAGAAACATACGAATAGATACATATGTATGCTGACCCATCAGAGAGCTAGAACAAGATTTGGGTGCTTAAGTTGGCTATTAATTATATATATAGCCATATATATCTATATACATCTATCACACTACCTGTTACACATATATCAAAGAACCTATATACCCCATTTTCACATTTACCCCTAACTTCAGGGCGTACACACAGAACAAATTAAGCTAAAGGTGCAGTCCAGTCCAGTCGAAGGTCAGTTCGCGAATTTCAGTTGGAATTAGCATATGCCAACAATTCACAAGAAGCAGCAGAGGTTGCGCCTCTTGCTATAAATTTGGCATATGTTAAGATTGCACAATTCGCATTCGATTTGATTATCTTGACATTTCGATGATCTTTTATTGTTTGAGGGCTGCTCCACATTTTTGAATTCCAAAAAATTTGGCGTTTCAAACAAAAAAGTAGAAAAAAAGCGTTGTTCAGATATTCAGCAGGCGAACAGCGAATGGCGCACGCGTCTCACATGACAAGTGCACAGAAGCAGAAGCAACAACAACAACAACAACAATTGACAACAACAACAAGAAATAGCATTTGGCAGCACGTTTTGCCGCGTGAAAAATTTCCATATATCGCGCGTGTCTAAGCAAAATAAAATAGTATATAAAATGCCGATATCGAACGCAGATATCGCTAGCTCGTATCGAGCCCAAGGAGCATGTAATACCAACCTATAAAATACAAAAAAATAAAAATCAAGCAAAATAAAACTAAAAGTAAAATTCAAAACGTTTTGTTATGGAAAACAGCGACGCATCCATCGATTGGGTAAACGGCATAAATTTATCACAAAGGTGATTGACAGTTGTGGGCGAACAGGAAACGTGAAACGATGAGAGCGCAACTGAATGAATATATATATATATATACATATATATTGCTTGGTATCTTAATTATATAAGCACAACTTTTGCTGCGGCTACTTCACAAGAATTTTGATCAGAAATTCTGCTGAAGAATGGTTCCAGATGGAGGGGGCGTTGATAGATATCTTTGGATAGGTTCTTCCGAGTAAGCCTTGAGACAGCAGCAGCAATAGCTGTTGAATATTAATATTTATATCAGTTTTTGCTTTTGCTAGTCAGAAACTGCATAATCAAGATTTTAAGCCTGCATAGACCAAGCTGTGCCAGACAGCGAGGCATTTACATTCCTTCGGAGCTATGAGAACTGAATAGCTAAGATGAACGTTTAACTATGCAGTAAAGATATATTATAGATAAAGATATATTATTGACTATGAATTTGAATTTTTCGATAGTTAAAGAGAATCTGAAACGAGGCAATTTTAAAAAAATAAAAAAAAATATATAATTATATATAAATTTGTCAGCCTAAAGTAAGGTAATCTAACCTCACTCTAAGTATGAATGGTCTTCTCTACGTTAAATTCCAATTCCTCTGCTTTTTGCTATAATAAGTCTGCTATATACTTAAAAAATCCTGTCTAAGCAAAGAAATTCAACACTTTAGCCACAAATGATGCAATTTCTAAAGTTTAATCTTACTTTATGCAATCTAACCTCACTTTTACATAGATTATAACACACACTCACACACATATGTTTATATGATTAAGCTTTATGAATGTAGAACACTTCAAGCGCCAATTTAGATATAAACCAGATAGAAAAATATGAATTCAATTTATTGCCATAAAATGTTTAACTTAATTACCGAATCGGATTCTTAATGCGCATAGAATTGGTAACACTTAATGGGCTATTTGGCTGGATATTGTCGTATTGGTATTGGTATAACTGGTTTATGCAATCTCTATGCATGACGTAGACATTAGCGCAGTCGCCTGTCTGTTTATCATAAACGATTCGTGTATATCGCATTCAATGTGTGTTCAATCGATTCATATTCATCAAACTTATCTCCACTTGCGTTGATCAGTGAAATAAACTTGAAGCTAGCTTCAAAATTGATGTAGAGCTACTTCAAAATGACAGTTCGAACAGCTGTTTAGTGTTGCATGCCCCACATTTCTGCGAAACTAATTGGTGAACAATCCAGAGGGAGAGAGAGAGAGAAAACATGAAAGAGTACGCTAGTGGGGAGTGAATGGCTATGAGATACCCTGTACACATGCAACACTGCATAGAAATAAATGCATACAACAGTAGATTTATGAGCTTGTTCTTTCTCAAGTTCTCCTCCTACTGTAGATATGTGTTGCTCAATAACTTTTATTGTAGTTAGATGATCTTATTGAAATTTTCAGGGAATAATTATGACATTGAAATATATGTGTATACAAAAATTCAAGAGTTACATTCTATTATATTTCTATATTTTAACAAACTATATAAGAAATGTCTTTAATTAGCAAAATAAATCCCACCCGATTTCTGTATTTTATTAAATAAGATAGATGAGTAAATTTTCATATTCCGATTTATTTAGTTATAATATAATGCAGCCTAGGCACCCTAGATTTCATTTTAACTAAGCGCCTCATACGCAGCTTAAGCGTTTTCACTATGATTTCCAGGGTATTCAACTAAAACTGACTTAACAGGAAGCATTTGCATTTGCAATTTGGGATACGCGCACTGAAAATGAAAGTTATAATCCGAACAGTAACGAAATATATGATTGTTTACGCTCTCCCTCTCTCCGTCTCTTTCTCGCTCTAGCTGTGTGGGGCACGCATTTGACTTTGCTGGCATATTTATCACACAAATAACTATTATGTAATTTTTTTTTTTTTTTGCAGCCAAGTCAAAGCGGGGCAATTTGTGTGGCAGTCTGGCAGGCAGGCAGGCCGTGGCCAGGCAGTCAGCCACGCTCATAACATCCACATGCAACATGCTGCAAATGCTTCAATTGCAGCTGGGCGCTGGCAGGCGTAGCCCTCTGGCTGAAATATATACTCAATTGGCCTACATATACATGGGTATCTGAGTGCACTCGTAACAGCAGCATTTACAGCCTGCAACGCAGCAATAAAAATTTAACAGCATTTAGTAACCACATTGGCAACAGTCGTTATAACACTAACAGTAAAAGATCTAACATCAGACGTAACAGCATCGATAGAATTATCAGCAGCTGAGGCAGCAGCATTAAAAGCCTGTTAAACTGATTTACAGCTCTTACAATAACAGTTAAAGAGCTGTATATTAAAGAGCTGTATATTAAACAAGATTACACACTGATTATCCTTATATCTTAAAAATAGGTTACATTGCCTATGTTAACAGCAATTCGTGCTGCTGCTAAATAAGTGAATAGTCGTTTATATTCAATAGAATCTATTGGATTGACAGCATTTAACAGTGCAGTCAAATCAGTATTAACAGATTGCTGTAAACTAATCAATGCTAAACAGATTTACTTAACATATTGAATTAACAGAATTCACCGATTCAATTAGATGCTTCAGTTAAGTAACAGTTTCAGCAAACAGTATTTATAATAATTGCAAATCTATTCTGCTCCTTTTATCATTAACATGCTGTTAATAGCAATATTAACAGACTGCATCTGCGCAATCAGCTGTTATGTGAGCCGTTTTTATTTTTTTGTGGCAACGACCCACAATTCGATCGACAAATGCTTGTTAAATCAATTGCGTGTGTTGCATTTGCTGATTAGCTAAAAAAAAAAGAAGGAGGAAAGAAGGAGAAAAAGAGGGCTCGAAATTTGGTTAAGTAATTGCCCCAAAATTGGTAATAAAAAAAAAAAATAACGAAAAAATGCGTTTTATCGCAAATTTGTTGTTGGTGTTGCTTATGTTAAGCAGACACTCGTACGTGAGGCGTGATTGTGATCGGATGTGCCGCCTCCACGACAATTGTGACCCATTTAATGCGTTTAATTGACGCCGCTAACACCAGCAACAGAAACCACAACAGCTGCAGCAAAAGCAAACAGAAATAGGAAAAGCAAAAGCAATAACAGCAGCAGGGAAACCAACACTGATAGCAGCAGCAACTGCAGCAGCAGCAGCAGCAGCAATTGCTGCAGAAATATTAGCTGTAGAGGGTAACAACAGCAATTTCAGCAGCAACAACAACAGCAACTGCAATAGAAAGATTAGTTGTATAGGAAATTGCTGCTGCAACAGCAACAGCAGCAGCAGCATCAACAGCAGCAACAGCAACAGCAACATCAACAGCAGCAACAGCAACAGCAGCAGCAGCAGCAATATAAGCAGCAGCAATATCAATGATTGCGTCGATTTGTTGTTGTTATTGGAGCTTCTGCAGCTGCAACAGCAACAGCAAAACCGACAACAACAACAACATTAGCTGCAGCAACACCCGCAGCTACAGCAACCAGGAGCAATAGGAACAATAGGAACAGTCGCCACAATTTTACTAAAAACAGCAGCAACAGCAAGGGCAAAAGGAGTAATAACATCAGCACCAACATCATTATGAACAGCAGCAATAATAACAGTGGAAGTCACACCAACATCCACAGCAACAGCAGCAGCAGCAACAGTAATAGTAAATTCAATAATTGTCACCGCAACAACATCAGCAGCAACATCAACAAGCAACAGTAACAGTAACATTAACAGCTACAGCGTGAGCAGTAAAAGTAACAGTTGCTGTTATGTGCAGATAGCGTGTCAAGGTCGTCTGCAAAGATGCTTTATTTTTGCAGTCTGATTTGCCCGGGATAAGACTGGACAATTTTCAGCCGTTGTTGTTGCTGCGCTGACATTCACTTTTTATATGTATTTTATTGTACGTCTATTTGCCTCTTGAGCAATACGTGCCAATATAAATGTATATGTATTTTGGGTAATCTTACATACATATATGCTTTCTGTGCCAGTTGATCATTCATATGGAATAATTTCAGAAGGCGATTGCAAACAATAAATCGCATTGTGACATCTATATCATTAAGACAATATCAGAATGTTGTCAACGACTGTCGAATGCTCGCTTTGAATTTAATATTATGTTATATAGATTGATATATTGATATGTTTGTCTATATTGAGAAACATAGATACATAGATACGTATGTTTAACGGATTTGATTGATGTATAGGATTTTTATTTATAATTATTATTTGTTGAATCCATTTCATTCAAATCAGGTATCTTCACTATACAATGAAGGCCAAACTCTGGACATAGCCAAAAGACATATATAGAAAGATATGTCAAATATATATATCTACATACTTATTTATTATAACTTGAGTCAACAAATAGATAAGCAGACAAATTGAGAGACCTATAAACATATTTTAATAAATATATTTAATTAAACATATTTAATATACCTAACTACTGGCCTACATCTATATTAAACCTGAAATTCCAGCCACAAACTTTAGTTCCAGCAACTTCTGCGACTCCAACTTTTCCACCAAATGCTGTCCAACCAATAAGCTCTTCCGCTGCCTTTTAATCTCTCTTCTCTATCTCTTTACATATCTCTCTCTCTCTGTTTATTGTCTTACACATAAAATACAAACACTAACAATCTGCACACAAATTTGCCCTGTCAAAGTTCGATCGTACATGTCAAGCTAACAACAACAGCAGCAACAACATCTTCATTATTTTTATTTTTTTAAATGTGATTTCATTTTGGCAGCAACAACTGATGCGTGCTTTTGCTGCAGCAAACATAGCAAACAGTTGCCCCAAAGTGTTGTTGTTGCTGACTAGTGGGCAGACCTCTTGGTTAAGCAACTCTCATAAAGCACTTAATAGTGTATGTTGTTGTTGTTGTTGTTGTTGTAGCTGCTATTCCTGATGTTGCTGTTGTAGTTGCTCCTGTTGTTGTTGCCAATGTTGCTATTGCTGCTGCTGTTGTTGCTGCGACAATTGTTGCTGTTGTAATAACTGTTGTGATATCTGTTATAGTTGCTATTGCAGCTATTGCTGACTGTTACTATAGCCACGACCACGACTGCTGCTGCTGCTGCTGCTGCTGTTGCTATTGCTGCTGTGCGTCACGTATGTTTTACATTGATTGCTGTTGCTGTTGTCGCCGCTGCGACTGCTACGACTCGTGCTGCTGCTGCTGCTGTTGCTGCTGCTGTCGTCGCTGCGACGTCCGCTGTTAGCGCCTGCAATTGTGTATAAAACGGATGAGCAATTGTCCGTTGGTTATCAGTCATTGGCAGACATTGGCAAACGCAGCGGCCATAAACCACAAAATAAGAGTCGAGTTCGCAAACTTAAGCTAACAACAACAAATACCCAAATATGAACGCTCTTAACGTCTTTGTAAGTGTGCTTAAACTTAAGAGCGAGCGAGTTCATATAGTAAAAAGAAAAACTTGATTTAAACAAGGATTCGCGTGTGAATAAAAATACAAATATTATATAATAGTGCAGCGCTTTAACAGGAATTCAAAACATTCCAAAAGTTACTTTACAAGAGACTTGAACTATAAAATTGAGTTAGAGCTGCTTAACTAACAAATTGTGCTTTGACTTGACTATACAAATTTTATTAACAAATAACTAAAAAATTCCATCAATTTCCATCAAAATTTTACCTAACAAAAATTAAAAAAAAGAAATTCAAAATTCTTTATTGAAATATATAAAAAATAATAATAATAATAAAAACTAATTAAATAAATAAATAAACAAAAAAAAAATATATTAAATCTTAAAAAAATTAAATAAATAATCAGTAAAATTTGTAGCCAACAAAAATTTTTATAAATATTTCTAAAAAACTGAGAAAGAAAAAAAAACATTTAAAATGATTAATACTATTTTGAAACTAAAAAAAAATTTTTTTCGCTAATGTAGAACTAAAATCAAAATATTTTGCGCTTTTCAAAATTAATTGCAATCAAATCCGTATACCATTGATATATATTTATATATATATATGTATGTTTCTACAAATCCAAACATATATTAATCTCCCTTGATTTAATTGCTTAAATCTATCAACAAAATTTTGGTTGTTCATAAACGTTTTGCCCTTCACTTCAAAAAAATATTGCAGCAATTACTTTACTTATTTTTTTAGTCATAATATTTTTTTTTAGTTCATTTATTGATTTGGCCTTAATTGAAAATTTGCCCAAGCAAAAACAAAATTATTTGCCAATTTAAAGTTGAGCAATAAATAAATAGCACATTATTGATATACGTAACATTTTGGGCTCAACGAAACCCTTTCACGCTAAAGCACTTTAAGGCGTAACTATCTACTGGGCAATACAACGAAATCTATTTATTAATTGAAGTTAAAGAGATATAAGAATTGAGAGAGTGCAGCAACAGCAGCTCTTTGCTATAGCAAAACTTGCATGGGATACCCTAGCTTTTTATGAAAAGCTAAAGGTTGGTTTTATGTGGCTTTAGTTCTTGAGAGAGCTTCAATTGGAAATCAATTACATAGTTAATAGTAAGATAAAAAAATATTAATATATTAATAATATATGAATAAAAAATAATATAAAATAAATAAATAAAAAAAATAATTATATAAAAATAAATAAATAAAATAAAAAATAATATTGTCATATGAGAAATATCAGAAATTCCATTTGATATATATACAATTGGAAATTCTTATTTCAAGCACGAAATTTGGGCTTTCATAATTCTTTTTGTAGCTCAATATATCTAAAGAAAAATCTCATGAAAATATATTTATTTCATTAACAATTTAATACAAAATAGTTGGTCAGACATTAGCAATATCTCAAAATATTATTTCTATATTTTTTTTCTTAGTTAATTTAAATAAACTTTCTTTTGAAAACAATTGAAAAAGCTATCAATATTGTTCATTGTTATTGTATTTTAAAATGCTCAGCCTATATATATAATATATAATTTATATATAAAATATAAAACTAATATCTAATTAACATTTTATATACATTTTATTTACTAACTTTTAAAACTCTTCTTTACAGATCTTTGTTGCGCTCTTCGCTGTGGCCTACTGCGCGCCCAGTCCCGGTTTCTTTGGCAAACAGTAAGTGAACCATAAAACATTCAGCCGTAAGCCACTTAACATAAAACAATATACAAAACGTTTACGATTAAGCCAACTAGCAACTATGTATATCATCTACCATCTGTTAGTCATCTGAAAATGCTTTTCCGTGTTGTTGTGCAATCGAAGTTTGATTTTGATTTTCTTATGAACGGCTTGATCTCTTGTATGGCTTTTTAAATGCTGCGAATTATGAATGTAATTGAATCCAAATGAAGCAATCAATATAAATAGAGCTAAAGCTAACACTCTGAGCCCTACATACATATACTATATGTACATTATATTGTTGCTGTTATTGTAATCGAGTTCAATTGGCAGACAGTGAACCTGGGCGCAAAACGCTGAGGAATTTTCGAGGCGACGACGCTTGGCATTTGCTGGCTTGCGAATTATAATGCGCACATAATTGCATTGAATCAATTAAAAATTCCGAGCATTGATCGGACCAACCATGCGGCTACAGCTACGAACTCTCTCGGAACTCCGCCATCGAGCCAAGTTCAAGCAACTTGCCAATAGAGCGAGCCGTTCAAACAAGTCGAGACGACTGCCAGCTATTAACTGATTAGCTAATAACATTGAATGCCAATTGGACAATGCACCAATCGAACTCCCCGCCTTCGGCTCAGCTACGTCTCGACAAGGCTCTTCAAGCATATCATTAGCTTAGACATTTGCATTTTCACTTTTATTCACTTTCCAATTGAATTTACATAGCAATTCTTACTTCATATTAGGCCTCATTATAATTCAGTCTGCTCTGCAAGCATATCAGTTAGTTGACTTTTATATGCATGTCAATTGGATTTTATATTAACTCTTATCTTATTCGTCTAGTCATTCCAATCAGTCAACTTTGTCCTATTTTGCTCTTGTTCTGTAAACATATAATTAGATGACTTTTCGATTGGATTTTGCATTTTTAAATTGTTGTCCTTATTAGTCTATATTATTTCCTATTTAAGTTTGGATTTTTCAATGTTGAAGAATCTAATTGGAATATGAGTAAGATCTAGTCTTTTAACAAAAATCAAATAATCTTTATCAATTTCCCAACATATGCATGAGCATTTCACATCTTATTCAATTGTATCCCTTTCCTATTGGAATAATATATTTCATGTACTATCTTTATCCTGATCTGTGAATATTATAGTCCCTACTGTAAGATTATTTATTGGAAGCAATCTTTACATTCCACATATTTAAATTTTTAATAGGAATAATATTCATCAATAAACCTAACATTTTTATCTTTATCCGCTTCCCAATTGGACTGCACAAATTCTAACTCTATTCTTATTTCCATCTCTCTCTCATTTTATCTACTTTCCAATTCAATTTTGTTTTCTCATAACAATTTTTATCTTCTCCCATTTCAATTTCCAAAAAAAAAACTCAGTGAACATCATACAATCCATGTGCCCTACAAGGTGCACACGGTGCATCATCATCATGTGCAGAAGATCGCAGTGCCTGTGGTGAAGCATGTGCCCGTCTACAAGGAGGTGCATGTGCCAGTCTATAAGGAGGTGCCAGTGCATCATGTGCATCACGAGGAGATTGTGCCCGTTCATGTGCATGAGGATCATCACGATTATCATCATGATTTCCACAAGGGCTGGTCATCCGCCCTCTCCCATGGCTGGTAGAGATAGAGATAGAGATAGAGCGAGAGAGAGCTTGCGTTGGCTTTGTAAATATCTGTACAATTTTAGTGAAAAAGAAAAACGCATTAAACATTTTATTTAATGCATGTAAATAAAAGTGAGATTTTTTTTTCGATTGTAAACTGGAATTGTTGTTGCTGTTTTTCTTTTTAATTTGTGTTTTTTTTTTCGGGTTATGTAAGTGTGTGCTCGACTCTAGTTGGTTTTAATTTGCAGTTGCACTTGACCTTGGCCAGTTGGCTGGTCGCTTGATGTGGCCGCCGCTGCTGCTGCCACTGCTGCCGCCACCACTGCTGCCGTTTTGCAAGAACGACTTTCACAAAATCCAACTCGGGGTCAACCAGCAGCAATCCAAGCTGCTGCCCAAGCGATCGAGCTGTGCTGATCACCTGTCCAATTCCTTGTTCCAAGCACGGAACTGGAATCACTCGAGCGCTTGTAAGCTGATAGCTCCATTACTGGGCGGCACGTGGGCGTGGGCGTGGCACATTCTTAGTACATGACACAAGGTTTCTTTTTTTCGGTCAACGTTTTTATGACAAAACAAAATTAACTCAATTTATTTTTATTTTTTTATTTTTCTTCGAGTAATTGTTATTTGAGCCAAGGACTAATTTGCATTTGATATGGCTCTAGGTATTGAGTTTGTGTAAGTAAATTAATATACTATTTATACGGGTATTTAATGTTGATTTGAACTGATTATGTCTTTGTTTAGGGTATGGAAGTCGAAGCAAGGGCTATGTATTTACAATACATAAAAAAAAAGTATTTTCCATATGTATTTTTTTTAATATTTATAATTTACATATACTTTAATCTTTAAAATAGTTTTAATATTATAATTAAAATGTTGAATTACATATTAACGTTTAATTTTCCTAAAATGTTGGAGATATTTATAGCAGAAAAATCGGAAAACCTCTGCACATTCGTATTCTAATTGGATTAATGGGATCATGACGTGATGCAATAATATAGGAATATTAAAATATACTAATATGGGAATGCAAGAATATAAATAAATGTTTGTTTTTATATTTATGATCTAACTAAATATATATAGATAAAGTTAATCGAAATAAACATATGTATATATTTAACTGTTACATCGACGATCGTAAAAACAAACTCTCGTAAAAACTCAATGCGCGATTTCTTCACACCTACAAAAAAAAAAGGGAAATAAGTAAATGTTAAACCAACATATCTTAACATATTTCATTTGGCATTTATCTTGTGCTTCAATTACATCAGCCTCCGCACTGTCTGTGGCTAAGTTTAATGGTGATCTATTGCACTAAGAGGCGAACAGACGAGAACGAGGCGTGGCTTATGACAAAGATTGGATTCAACTTTTCAAACGAGTCTTTACTTGAACTTAATGATAGCAACTAAAGACTGGGATATAAATCAAATTGGAATCGAACCAGCTGACTTTGATTGTTTGGTGTGCACTCTCGATTCCAATTAGATGGTAATTTGAAATGAATTCGAGTAACTTTTATTAGAATTGTAGCTAATTTTATAGATAATTTGTATTTATATAAATAGCAATACCCTTAGATACCCTAAATATAAATAAATAAAAAATAATAAGAATTCAGAATTCGGTTTGAACTCAATTTACAAGAACTTTAAAAGCTTCTGCTGCACCGCATACCAGAAATCCAGTTATATCGAATGCAATACAATATGTATTTATATTTTTATACAATTTTCCAAGATCAATGAACTAAAGCCCAAGCCATAAATCATATAAGAATAGAGAATTAAAGACAGCAATACAATAGCAAAAATTTCAATAACTTTGATTGTGTAACATAACAAAAAAATCCAATTAGATTTCGCTTGTTGAAGCAAGTGTTTATATATATCAATGTAAAATATATATTTCAATTCTATAATTTTCATAAAGTCAAATTAGAATAGGTCATGCGGAATGTTAGCAGATATCCCTAAAGAGAAAATGTTCACAAAATCTTATTAAATATTTTCAAATATTTAAAGAGAACAATTCCGAGAAATATGCAGAAAATCCAATTAGATACTTGATATAATATATTTAAGAGTTATTTTTGTATATATCTTTATTTAGATATTTTAATTCCTTTAACTCAAACAAGTAGACTGTAAGACGAGCTAAAATTCAAGGAAGCGTAAGTAGAATTTCAGATGCTGTTGAATATCCAACTAGACTTTACTGAAAGCAATATATATTTTATAAATAAAATGAATAAACTTTAGTTTTTATGTGACCAACATGTTTTTCTTTTCAGTTTGTTTATTATTTGACGCCAACAAGAACAAGAATTTCAAAAGTTGAGAACTAGAAGGAAGCTAAATGAGGAGTGGATCGCGCTGATAGAGAGTAAGAGTAAGTGTATGTAGAGACGGAATGGATGTGTTTGCTGCATTTAGTGGCAGTAGGGGAAGTTGGGGCACTGCTGTGGTGAGACGCCAGCGGGATAGAGACGCTCCGTCCAGCCGGGCAATGGTGGTGCAGCAACGGGCGCTGCAGCATGGCCGGCATTCACATCGCAATAGGGATAGTTGGGGCAGGTTTGCGGATTGATGCCAGCTGGATATTTATCGCCACCACCGGGCGCTGGTGCGGGTGCAGCATTCCAGCTGGGCTGTGGCTGCCACTGAGGTTGCGGTTGCTGCCACTGGGGCTGTGGCTGCCATTGCGGCTGAGGCTGTGGCTGCCATTGGGGCTGTGGCTGCCATTGGGGTTGCGGTTGCTGCCACTGCGACTGGGGATTGTGCAGGCGTGCATTATCACAGAGCGGGAAATTGGGACAGTCCTGTGGATTGACACCAGCCGGATATTGGGCAGCGGGCTGATGCTGTGGCTTGGCCAATGCCACAATCACCAAGCAGGAGACGAATAGCTGCGAAGGAGCAATAGAGCAGCTGAGAATTAACTGTTGGCTAGTTGCCGCAACACCTTTAACTTACCAGCTTGAAGAACATGTTGAGAATGGAGTAATCCTTGTTGCCAATTGGACTATAAAATTGAATATAATTAAACTTCCAATTGGATTTGTGGTCAGCGCTGCACTGTGGGACAAACACGGCCGTCAACTAGCTTTTATAGGCCCGAACGAACGGTTGAGCAAAGTCTTGGCTCTCTCGTATGCCGGCTAGAATCGAGACTCGGGGCTCGGTTTCACTTTCATTGGCTAAGATTTGGTGTGGTTGCAACTATTGTTGTTGTTGTTGTTGTTGTTGACTGATCTCGCGCATATTTTGCTTGATTGGCCACACAGATTATTATTAGAGTCTTTGTTGAGCGAGCGAACAAATAAATCGACTGACACAGACACATATGCATATGTCTATATACATACATATGTGTATATGTATGCCGATATATATGTTTATATCAAGTTACAGCCGTCATTAGCAATAGCAATGAACTAAGCCCCGTTCGCATTCTAAACATTGTCTCTTATGGAGTCTGTTTTTCATTTTTTTTTTTATTTTTTCTTTTTTGGCCAGCTCCACTTGGCGCGTTGGCGTTTTTCTGTTTATTTTTGGCCAAGCTTCGCAACCCTTGCCACACATGCTAATGCCACATGCCACACGTTCGGAATCTGTTCGTGAATCACTTTATTTGTGCCGCAGGTTTTTCCTAGTCGTGCCGACAAGCAAACACCTTCGCCAACGCGCTAAGCTCCTGCTACAAATATATACACATACATCTAAATATATATACACATATCAATAATATATATATATATATTTCTGTACATATATACATTTATGCACACACTCGCCCGGAAGGCGCTTGTAAACGGGTTTTCGGTGCAGCGAACTTGCACTAGTTTCAATGCTTTGCTTTGCCACATAGAATTGCAGCGGGCTCTGATATTCTAGGCTAGGGTTGCGCTCTAAGAGATAAAGATAATTTTATTTTTATTTTTAAAATATTTTTTCCATTTTTGTCTGAAATTTGCTCAAATATTTGACTAATCTTGAAGCTATTTTAAGTCTTTTGCCAAAACGAGCTGAGATGAACTGCAAAAAGCTTTTAAATTCTAATCAGAAAATGATATAATAGGAGGTAGATTGTAAAGAGGCAGAACATGGTATTAAGTGGTATTTAGCTATATATATATTTCGATATATATACATTTATTAAAAATAAATAAATAAAGGATTTCCTAAATTCAAAATTATTGTGGATCTATATAAATTATATAAATATATAATATATTATTTATACATACAAATTTGTTTAAATTATAATATTATTATTTGCAATATTTGTATTAAATCGATAGCAATTTTACAAATATTATTCGCTTATATTCATTTATGTATGTATTTATGCATTTTTAATTAAAATCAATATTTTTTATCTCATTTTATATCTAAGAACTCTATTTAATTAATAATTGGTGACCATAAATAAATAATAATATTATAAAAAAATACAAATTAATAGGATATTAATAATAATAAATCATTTAATTTTATTATAATAATAAATAGAATTTAATATTATAATTAAAATTATATTTTCAATTTATTCAAAATATTTTAACTATAATTTTTTTTTAAAGATATTAACGATAAACAAACTAAATTTCTCAAATAATTAATTATTAAAATTATTTATTATATATATTTATATTTTTTATCATTATTTTTTTAATTTTATATAAAATCTTCAAACCGTTAAATAAGTTTATTTCAAGATTTGAATTCAGATATATATATATATTTTATATATAAAAAAATTCCATTAAAAGTCCAGCTAAATCATAGCTAAATTATTTCCAATCAGAATTTTTAATTGCCCAACCCTAGTTCAAGCAGGTTTTTTGGTCCGCTAATACAAATGTACAAATGTTGTTGCACTGCAATTGTCACCTCTAAAAAAAAAACGCGTTGTCCAAGCTGTGGCTCGCACGCAACGTAGCTTGACGCCAATGCCAAGCAAACGAGAAATGTAACGCACGCACTTCGACTTCCTGGCTGAGCGGGAGCGAGAGAGTAAGAGCGTGGACGTCAGAGTTCATTGGTGTGCACCACGCAAGAGTGAGGGAGAGGGATGCAACGTAAGAGTTCAGTGTTGGGCAGCACTCAATAACGAGGCGAAAAATGCGCTGTCACACAAATTATGAGCTAATAAGACAAACATACACACACACACATACACGTGCATGAAGCTGCAACAGTTTGTTGCTGAATGTGTCCAATTGTTGGCAACGCTTGTAACAGATTTAGTTTAATTCTTATAATTTGTGTTTGCAACTGCCGCCAGCCAGGCAGCCAGCCAGTCAGCTTGATAGCCAGCCATTGGCTAGGAATGTGCGCGGGCGCGGCTGCTCCACTTGTAGGTGGTTATTGCTTGTGGTGCTGATGGTGGAGCAAGCTGTTCTCGTTAGCCTTGATCAATGGCCCGGAAAAATAAAAGCCAGCGAAATTGAAATTGCTGACCGTTCGCATAATGCACTCACATATGCACACACACACACACATACACAATCGAGTGGACTGCGTATGTGTGTGTGTTTGTTCTTGCCTTTGATAACTCAACTATCGTGTTTGCCACACTGGCATTGTATAGCCTGTCTACTGTCGCCTGTCCGATGTGTGAGTGTGTCTTAACTATCGTGCTCGCCTTTTTTGTCACACTGCAAATTATTATAGCCATTTGCCTTTGGTTGATTTTTTTTCGTTATTTTTTTTTAATTATCAATTTCCTTTAGCACTTAACGGGGCGTTTGCATTAAGGTGTGGCGTTTGAAAGAAAGCGAATTTGCATACAATTTGCATACTTAAGTAATTATTTTGTTTCTTTTTTTTTGTTTCGTTGTATTCAATTTACAATTTTGTATTTCAAGTAATTCTTGTTTGCATATTAAACTAGTGAGGGGTGGGGGGACTGACTAAAATGAACAAAGATTCTAAGCTAGATTTGCTTACCAACAATGTGTGTTATTCGTAATAATTAATTATTAACTCTAAGCAATATGTTTATATATATATATAAGTTGCATTTATTTGAAGCTAACGCTTTGCGAAGCCTAGACCTGTTCATGGCGCACTCTTGAGAGTTGAAAATCTTAATTGGCTTTAGCGTCAGTTTCAGCTTCAGCTTCAGTCTGGCTGGCCACACTTTCAGTCTCCTCAGTTTTTGTTGCAGTCGCTGTTGTGGGCTCAGCATCGGGTTCAGCATCAGCTTCATCCACTTCCATATCCATATCGCCATCGGTATCAGTCGCTGGCAATTCGTGATGCAGCGGCACGACGCGCTAAATGCTTATTATCATCTGGAAAGTAAACAATAGTTATTAGGCGATAAGAGGCGTATATTCAATTAGAAATGTATATTTAGTCACCAGAGTCTTCGTCTTCATCGTCCGATGAATCACTATCGGAACTGCCACGGTTACGTAGAGCTGGCGTTTGTGGTTGCGTGGCGTTCAGCGAGAGGCGTGGTGCGACAGGACGCTCCTTGCGTGCCGGATTAACCGCGCCACAAAACGCGCAATGAAACGTGGTATACTCATACTCCTCCAGCGGCAGCATGCCTAAGAGATAATAAATATAAAAATATTTATGTATATATAAATCAGTTATATATAGCAGCTTTACCATTATGCCTGTGGCACTCCTTGCATATCATGCCAAAGCGATTCTGTGGACTGTCGCCCACAATGAAATCCACAATGCGATCCAAGGCGCTGCGTGAACTGTCATCCACAACGGGAAATGGTGTGCGCCTTCGCAACTGCGCACTGCGCAGCTGCGGCGATGCTGTATTTAATTGCAATTGTGGCGCCATCACACTTGTATTTACATTATTATTATTCATATTTCGATAGACACCGGTATACGGTGTTAACATGTTACGCTGTGCCGCTGCCGTTGCAGCTCCGGCCGGTTGCGGTGTACGCTGCAGCGAGGAGCTGGTGGAGCGATTTAAGGAGTTGTTGCTGTGGTTGGTGCGCGCTGTGTTACTTGAGAGCAGACCACTGATGCGACTTTGTTGCTTATCACCAAAGCGTTCCAGTAGTTGCACGGCCACCTAACCCAGAATAAATATTGATTATCATAATTGATAACTATGGTCAGAATTATAGTTATATTTACTTTGTATGTCTCTTTGTCCATGACCTGCTCTAATATCTTTGTCTTCTTCTGCTTGAGCTGCGCCAGCTTATCGCCATTTTTGTTGAGCTTTCGCTGGAAATACCACGTAAACATTTGACGCAGAAAGACGATGCTGAAATATAATTACAAAAAGTTAAATGAGCAGCTGCTGTTTTGAAATGAGATCATTAATGTGTCTGATTGGATTACTCACAGCAACGGGAACAATAGCAGCGGCACCAAATACATGATGCGCTCTTGCATTGTTGGCGGGAAATAGAAGAAATACCATAGTGCAAAGCCCACGATATATGCGCCAATTGTGAAGCCAACAAAGTTGCTTACGAAACGCCGTTTGCGCTCCTGCGTATTGATCACATATTTCTCTAGATCTTGTATCTGCAATTGCAGACCTTCCAGAACGGCTGTTGTAGATTTTTCCTTCTATAATTAGAAATGCGTACGTATGTAAATCTGTTTTGCATATACATATGTATATGTGCGTAGGTCGGCGATTTGACGACATTCCCCAATTGGTATTTGCAATAAGAAATTGCCAGACTTACCCGAAATTTCGATAGAACAAAACCCATTATTCGTATTGTATAAAAAGTTAAACTTTTACTAAATGAATGACGCCTACTTAAATTTAAAAAAGGTAAATATTAACTATTTTCGTGCCGTGACCCTGCCGCTAGCTGGGCTTGTTGATGCTCTGACGATAGACACATATCGATAGACACCAAAAGTTTGTGCACAACACAAATTCAATCGGATATCGATACTTTTTAAACAATTAATTTATATATATTTTTTTTAGATTTTTAAAGATTTTAATTTGAATTTGTCTACAATAAGTAGCCATTTTAAAATAATTTTAAATGTGTTTGGAACTGAATCTTTAAAATTTGTGGCTTTAAAATTTCATCGGCTTGTTTTTGCAGCCCTGCGTGCAGCCCAACAGCTGAGTTGCAGTTGCGCACTTTACAAAAAATTGGACAATTTGTTGTACACAATTGAAGTATAATTTATATATTTGTATTTATTTTTTATGAAAAACAACTGGTTTAGTTGTATATAACGCGCATTAACTGTCAGTCTCAACCGCAACTGGGACTGAAAACAAAGAAACTCACTCACTCGCTGGCTTTGTGTGTGGGAGTTGTAGCGGAACAGAAAGAAAGCACAAGACATTACAAATACATAAATCAACAGCTGTGGCATTTGAAGTTGATATTTAACAATTAAACATGTCTAAAGTCATTTCTCAAGAGACATTCGACGATGTTGTCCAGGAAAATGTTGTCGAATTCGCAATGAGTCCCTCCGAGGCCAAAGAGGAGACAATAAAGCAATTTGAAGCACAAGTGGGTAAATTGTATGCGTCATCAATCAATTAGATAGTCTTTATTTTGGCTTTTGTTGTAGGGCATTAACCTGGTTAACATTATAAAAGACTTGGCCATAAATCCTGATACTGGTAAACCAATTATCAATGAAATTGTGGCCAGAATTCAAAAGCACATAAGCGAAAAGAACGAAGACAAAGCGCAACTAACGGAACTTCTCTCCATCTTGGATCAAGAATGTCAAAAATCGCTCGCGCACCGCGTGCTCGCTGGAAAAAATGGTGCACACGATGCACTTGTTCAATTGTTGGAGCAGCAGCTGGCTGTGGAGACATTGGAAACAGAATTGCTGTGCAAATGCTTGCAGGCCGTAAATAGTTTAACGCACAAGCAACCCGATTTATATGATCCGAAGGCAATGGCTGTGGTACTACAATTGCTGACACTGGAGAATCAGTTGGAAGTGGCCTGCTTGACACTGCAATGGCTACAGAAGGCATGTATTATGCATGAAATGAATCGACAGAGTATTATGGCTAGCAATGCCGTCAAGGCAATGAAACCGTTGCTGGTGAAGGCTCATCCTCGACTGCTAAGGGAGCTGATTGCAGTGTTGAGGTACCTTGTGCTGGACGACGATATCCGCGTGGAGATCGGCTGTGCACACGAGCATGCACGGCAGATCGCGAACGAAATGTTGCTCGATCTCGTGGAGCTGCTACCCGCCTACGAGGATGTCAATGTCTTGGCCGACTTATTGCTCACCCTTGCCACGCTGGCAGTGCGACAGGAGCTATGCACGGTCATTGACGATGCGGGCGGTCTGAAGATCATCTTCGACATAATGCACAATAATCTGAATGAGGAGCGTCTCAATCGCGAGGCACTCAAACTCCTACGTGCTCTCGCTGGCCATGATGCGGTCAAGGCGCACATTGTGCAGCAGGGCGTGGCACCGATCATCAAACAAGTGATCGAAACGCATCAGAACAACGAAAATGTTCTCTCAGCTGCCTTAGCTTGCATCACTACGCTTACACTGCGCGTCAAGGAGCACAGCGCTGCCTTCTTCGAGACGGGCATTGCCGAGATCATTGTTGAGATACTGCGTCTGCATCCCAAGCATAAGATAATCCAGCGCAATGGCGCATGGGCCATTCGCAATATGGTCTCACGTTCACGCGATCAATGCGAAACCTGGCTGTCCTTTGGTGTTGAGGATTTACTCAATGCCGCCATGGTGGAGCATCCGACGGTGTCGCAGGACATCAAGGCAGCGCTGCGAGACCTTGGCTGCGATGTGCAGTTGCGCGAAGAGTGGACCGGCAAGGCGGAAAAGAAAATTGCCGCATAGTAGAAAGCAAAACACTGACACAAGGACAATATATATATATATTTGCTACTTTTATATATTTCATGCTAACTCATCGAACGCACAGCACACATATTTAATAATGTAATCGCACAATAATCGGAGCTAACACGAAATTCATCTATAAATTAATGCTATTTAAAAATGTATGCAGTCTTCTGGCTATGTTAGCTATTTGGTTAACTTAGTGCACCATAATTAATTATATTTAAACGCCTATGCAGTCTTCTGGCTATGTTAACTATTTCGTTAACTTAAAATTACGCAGTGTGCCCGCTTTTAAACGCGAATTAACTGTGGATGATTTAGCCTCTGTCAAGTATTGCTGCTGCTGCTGCCGTTCCTTCTCCTCCTCGGCACGCTGCACAAACGGATCTATTTTTTCTGAACCGCCCATGCCATTAAATACTAAATTCGAGGCCATTGCAGCCGAAGAGCTGGAACTGGCACCCAGCACCAGACGAGGTTTCTTGAATATCGAATACTGCAGCAGAGAGAGAGAGAGAGAGCAAACAAAAGATGTGAGTAGAGCATCAATATACATTTTGAATATATATTTAGCAAAGCCCACCTTTTCGCTAAGATCACTGTGTGTCTTGCGTATGACGCCATGCGAGGCCATGCTAATGCCCATTCCGCTCTTAATTGGTGAGATTTTGGTCATGCTCAGCTCGGGGGGTTTGAGCAATTGAGAAATGCCAACGCTGCTAGATTTGATATTTAGATATGGTGATGTTGATTCTTCTATGCGCTTTATGTTCTGTTTCTGTAAAGGCATAAATAATATATATATTTATACATATTTATTCTATAGCCGATTCTTATACATACTGTTGTTGGTGAGATTGTGCTGCGTCTTTCCTCACGCTTTAGTGCTGTTAGATTCGTATTGAGGCCTAAGGAATTGTTCGAAGCATCCAAATCAATTGGCTGATTTTTAATTGATTTGAGCTGTTGATAAGAAATGATATACGATTAAATATATATGACTATTTTATATATATAATGTAAAACACTTTCTCTATCTATTCTCACCTTTTCCTGAGCACGATACAGATCGCTCTCCAGCTGTGAGATTAGATCTTCCTGCTTGCTGTAAAGAGCAAGAGAGTAAAATGTTAGCTTGTCGTATATATCATCTATGTTGTATAAATAGTATAGTATATATAGTTCCCATTTGGATCCTACTATAAAGATATATAGTATAACTTATATCGTAAACTATTTATATACACATATCGTTTATCCTTTCACTTTACCGCTTCGAGTCCAGCTCTCTGCGCAGATCACCCTGTACCACTTTGAGAACATTTCGCAATTCTGTCTTTTTGGTCTCGCATTGTCGCAGTTCACGCTTTAGCGTTGATACCCAATTGGCCAGGATATATGGATTGGCTTCGTTTTTGAGCAAACGATCTGCATCGGCAGCGCCTGCTGTCAGAATGGCTGACATGCCTTCCATTGCTTGTATTTGTTGTTTCAGCGATTTGTTTTCCTTGCGCAACGAATCAACGACTAAGGCATCGTTTTTTAAGATTTTTATCTGCTCCACATAGCTGCTGGTGAGAAATTCATTCTTTTGCAGTTTATTCTCTAGGCCAGCTATAGTTTTGCTATAGATCGGAAACGAGATTCATATTTATATTTATATGTATTATGTTAATTCCCAATCAATCTCACAGGCACTTCTTTTGTGTATCCTTTAGCGCCTTCATTTGTTCTTCGCATTTTTGATATTCCTTTTCTTTCATTTTCATTGCTAAATTCGCATTGTCCAGTTGCTCCTGCAGCGAACTACATCGATGCGGCTGACATCCAAATTGGCCAAATTGAAATAGACGCGATATATATTACGCGTTGTGCACTTGTTGCGACATTGTGGACAAGTCTTTGAGCTGCAAATTGATTTTTTTTTAATAGATATATTAAATATTCTGTATGAAACTTTTTGCTTACCGATCGAGCCATGTCGTGAGGCATTGGTGGTGAAACATGTGGCCGCAGGTAGTAACATAAACGTCATCGGATGGCGTAAACAGTTCAGCGCATATAACACAATTCAAATTCAACATGCTTAATGAGAAAAAAAAAAACATCAAATTACAAGAGAAAGTGAAAAACGAATTATTTTTCCGGCTTGGGATAAAACTTCGCGCCGCTTTCTGAAAAGTCAGCTGTTCTCATGCAGCTAACATAAATTGCGTGCTCGTTTCACGCAGCCAACTTTAAGTGAGCATTTATTGGCATGCTGCAGCCAACTTCAAGTGACCAATATTGTGCGCGCAGCGAACTGCAAGGGCTTCAAACTAGGTTTTTTGCTAGCAGTGTTGCTATAATTTTTGGTTGCTTGAGTTGCAAGGTTTAAAACTTCGCTAACCACGTAGCTAAGCAATTGGTATGTTGCTATAAAAATATCACTGTCATACATTTGCTGTGTTGCTATAAAATTTGGTTTGCGTCTGGGCTAGTCTTGCCGTTAATTTGAATGTACTTTTCGTGCTCACAAATATCGCTATAAATTTTCGTGTGCCCCTCAACCTAAAATTTCCGTTAAATGCAATAATTCAAAAACTTTTGCTTGAAAGTTCAATTTTAGTTTTTATTTGTAATTTGCAGCCAATGAAATGTACAGTAATTTGGTATAGCATAGCATTTGATTTAATTTGCGTCATATTTTTATTTGCTTTGTATATCAGGCAATAATTCTTACTAAATGCGCGCCAATTTGTTTTTAATTTTTTAAATAAAAAACTTTTAGTAAATGAAATAAGAAATTTAATCAACTTTAACTAGTGTTTTGTGTGTGGAATTATTGCGTGATATACAGCAAATCAAAAATATGTTCTTTTTTTTTTCTTTTGATATACTGTGGAATAGTTATTTACTCTTTTTTCTTCTTATTTACTTTTGATATCTAGTTGTAGACATGGAGCTGTAAGTTCTTAAATATCTAGTTGAAGTTTTTTTTTTTTTTTTTTTTTGATTTTTGTTTCACATTCAAAGAGGTTTATTTTGCAATAGTTTTTAGGGTATTAAAACGATGTTTGCTTTCAATTCTGATATTGTTTGCTTAAGTTAAGAGAGTTTTTCTTTTATTTTGCATATTATTTAAATATTTAAAGTTTATTCTTGGTTTTATATTTAAAATTTGCTAATTACTTTTTACCCATTTTTCCCGAAAGTAGTTTTTGCTCTTCAATAATACACGTGATTTCTTCTGCTTCCTCCTCCTCTTCTTCTTCGTCTTTTTAGTTAATTTCTTTACAATATATTATGTTCTGCACCCTTAATTTTAGTTTTGTCAATATTTTTAATATGCCTTATATTCAAAGAAATCCTTGACATGTTTTAATTTTTTTTTTTTCATTTACCAACTTTTTGCTTAACTTTTAATAATACAACAATTTATTATTTATTATTTTTAAATGTATTTCAAGTGTAACTAGAATTTGCTTTAACAATTGATTTAAATTGCATTTAAACAATTTTACATTTACATTTAAATTTTTAATTTTTTAATATTTCATATTTATTGATACATATTTAATTTAATTACAATACATTTTTGGGCTTCATACTAATTGCCCTTGAAATAGTCAACAAATGTTTTGCACTTATTCTCTAACTGATTTTATACACACTTATTGAACGCTATATCTTATATATATATATGTATATATATGTATGTATATGTTTATATATATGCTGTATGGTTCAGTTATAACGATTCCAAAAAATTCCATTTTGCTATGCTCCCATACCCAAGCTCTATCATCTAGTAACTGATCTTATGTCTCTAAATAGTTTACACACACACATTCAATATATTTCTTTTGAAAAGTATTTTCTTTCTTTTTCTTTTTGCTATATTTGGAAGTAGATTTCGCTAGAATTTATATTTATTTAGTTGCTAAAGCTTATGCGTAATTATTACATTTGTAGTTTTTGGTATTTTGATTACATAGTTCGTAGAGTTTCTAGATTTAGTAGAAAATATCGTTCAGTTGTCAAATGAATTTGAGTTTAGGTTTTTGCCTTCGATTCGAAAACAGTTTCCAAAGCAAGTTTTCTTTTTTTTTTCGCAATTCATTTTCCAGCATTTACCGAAAAACAAATTTAACTAAGAAAACTCAAACTCAAAATAGTTTCTAAAAACCTTTTTTAAAAAAGTTTTAAAAATAATTTTGAATAACAAAATTGAAATGCAAATCGTGTTTAAAATTTGTTTCAGAAATCTCGTTTTAAAACAGTTTCAGAAAATAGTTTTACAAACTGTTTTCTAAACAGTAAACAGTAAAAGAATTTCCAAATTGAATTCCTTAGTTGAACATTGAAAACGTTTTCTAAACTTCTTTTCAAAATGCATTTTCAGGAAAGTTTCCAAAACGAAACACTTAAATTTTTATTAAAAAATTGTATTCAATATTTTAAATGTATTTTTGTGTAACAGAAATTTCGCAACAAATTTTTAAAAATTAATTTAGAAGAATTTTTGAAACTCAGTTTTCAAAATATTTTACTCAACAGTTTCTTGTCATTTGTTTTGCTTTACATTCTTAAGTTTGAATTTCTCTAAATTATTTCATTATTTATATTTAATTATTATTATTTTATTTTAGTTTTCAACAGTTTTTGCTCAACTTATTTACATTTGTCTTAAGTTTATTTCATATATTTTAAATATTTTAAATTTACTTTCTTTAATAATCTCCATTTCTTATATGCTACGACTTAAATTTTATTTTATTTTTGGTATACATGCATGTAATGAGTGCTGGTGTTCGTCTTCTTCTTCATCTTCTTCTTCGTCTTCTCCGTTTTGCCTTTTCTTGTCCTTCTTTAACTTAGTTTTCTGGTTATTTAAATAGATTTTTTTTTTTTAACGAAGAGGCAAATCCTTTCGCCTGCTTAGCAGAAACGCCTGCAAAATAGTTTTTTATATAAAGAATTTAATTAATTTCACTTGATTAAAGTTTTCTTTCGAATTTTGCTGCCCATTTGAATTTTGGCCAAAGGGAGTATATTAGTTTTCTTGCAATATATGTCACAGATCTGTCTAGCTTACTAAAGGCTTAAATCTAGGTTGCTTTATGACTAGATTAGTGCCATTTTGCTAGCTTTACATTAGTTGCTTCTATATCACTACCAGCTCAAGAGCTTTTTGTTTTAATTATCGATAACAAAGTGATAAATTGAGTTAGATTTAACCAAAATATGACATTGCGTCAGTCTATTCATTCCCTCATAAAGATTATAGACTATGTCAGTTCAACTAGCAGAATCAAGCAAATGTATGCATACAGAGATCTAGCTATAAAGCCTAAACATAAATTATCGATAAATGTTTAGCATTTTCTTGAAATATAAAAATATCGATATAAATAGTGAACGTCTAAAGCTCTACAGCTACAAATTTAAGTACATAGACTCAGATTAGCTTCTATGCAATACAAATATATCTAATTTTTGACTACCTAATGTCCATTTAGCCCTAGCTTTTTTCAAGCTAAAAACTTGTGCTTTAGCTTAAATTTGCATATTTTTAGTTAATTGCTTCGACTTGCACAAATGCCTAGCGCTATTTTTAGCTATTTTTGATGGCTTTTTTTATTTTGTTGGCTTAGATAATAACGCACGCATTGTGTTGCCATAATTCGAATGACCCTTTGGGCGCATTAGACATTATGCTGTCCAGAGCTGATTTAAAACGCTGCTCGCATGCAGATGACAGCGCTGATAAAGTCGACGGATAAAAGTTTTTCACAGTTTTTTGGTAAATTTGAGAAATGAGTCGAGAGATGCGAGAAACTTTGCCTTCAAGGCTAACAAATTGTTTCAACTGCCATGGCAAGCGGGCAACAAAACGTGTGAGCAGAAGAGAGAGTGTGGGAGTGCGAGTGGGAGTGGGAGTGTGAGAGAGTGTGTGTGAGTGTGTGTGTGTGTAAGTGTGTGAGTGTGTGTCTTGCCCATGGCCAGCGTGTCTCGTGTGTGTTTGGTGAAATTGGGCGCCCAAACCAAAGACACTATACTTTGACAGCCAAATTCAAAACACTTTCTAAAGCAGCAGCAGCAACTGCAGCAGCAGCAGCAACTGCAGCAGCAACAACTGCTTAAGCCATATCAATTGCGGAATATTGCGGCACATTGCAAATTGAAACTTGTGCAAAACGAAATTGAAACAAATATATATTCAAGAAAAATAACTGCAAGAGCATTTGGACAGAATGGCAATCGGTTTCAATTTCTTTAGATTTGCTTTTATATTTGTATTAGTTTTGTATTTCGATTATTTTCATATCATATTGAATGTATACATACATACCTTCGCCTCTTCGCATGCACTATCTAGAGTTTCCCGCTGCGATAGTGCACGGGTCGATGACCGCCAAACAAAATGCGCTTGAAGGCTTGTCGAAATTCGGGACTGAATATTGTATAGATGACCTGTAAAGTGATATAGAGAGAGAGAGAGAGAGAGGGAGAGAGGTAGTGAGAGAGAGAGATGAGAGAGTTTTTTATTTGCCAAATTCAATTTGCATCATGTTTACTTAAATTAAAGCTAGTTTGGTTATAGAACACAAATTGAAAGCTGATATTTCAACAGTTTTCTTTCAATTATAATTCATTTTCAATATAAATAAAACAAATTGCTTGCATAAAGACAAGTTATAGACTGAACTAGCTTCATAAAACGCTACATTAATATAAAAAAAAGCTAGTTTTGCTTCTTTAAAATCAGTTTAAAAAAAGGCTAAATGCTTGGTATATCATAGTTGAAATTTTAGCAGCTTTCTTTTTTGTTGTAGATTATTTTTAACACAAATAAAGCCACTTTCAAGCATTAAGACAAGTTATGGCTTTATTTAGCTTTTAAAAGGCTATATTTTCTATAACAAATAGAAAAGAATTGCAACATTGTCCAGCGTTGCCTTTTCAAAGTCTAAGCAAATACACAAAATCAACTAAAAAACACCTCAAATATCATACGAAGTTATATATTGATAAATGAATATATCGATATAAAATACAGCTTACAAAAATCTAGCTGGCAACGCTGCCAACTTCATAACTTCCCATTCAAATTGTCAAAAGTCTTGCAACAAGACGTGTAATTTTACAGCTTGTGAAAAAAAAACGTGTAAGTAAAATTTAACTTTCAATAAAACTTTACACAATTAACACACTAACATCAATGCATAACTAGAAGAAAAAACGAAAACGAGAAATGAGCAGCGACCAGAGCAACAACGACAAGGAGACTCCAACAACTAGCGCTGCTGCAGCTGGTGGCAATGGCGGCAACGGCAACGGCAACGGCAATGGCAACGGCAGCGCTAGCGCCTTAGATCGCAAACGTTTCAATGTCAAGAAATGGAATGGCGTTGCACTATGGTCCTGGGATATAGTCGTCGATAACTGTGCCATCTGTCGCAATCATATTATGGATCCATGCATTCAATGCCAAGCGAATCAATCGACCAACAGCGGCACCGAATGCACCGTCGCCTGGGGCTCGTGCAATCATGCCTTTCACTTTCATTGCATTTCCCATTGGCTGAAGACACGTCCCGTCTGCCCCTTGGACAATCTCGAGTGGAACTTTGAGAAATATGGACGTTAATCCATTTAATGAGATTTCTACATACATATGTTCAAATAAAAATATGCATATGTAATACATTCTTTGAGAATCGAAAGTAATGAGACTTTGAAATTTTAGATTTGTTGTCTAGGGTTAGGGTTAAGCTTGGTGAACTGCAACAGAGAGAATTTTGACACGAAATGTGGCTTAATTTATGCATTAATTTATTGCCTTTCAGGGGTATTAGATATCTGTCTCAGACACAGCATAAATTGCATTTAAGTTTAACGAGATGCTAGCTATATGCTGTATATCTGACATATCTTTTGCTCTATTGCTCTACGTAGTCTGTTCTATTCTCATAGAATTCTACTAGCAAGCTCTTTGCTCTCTGGCAATCATTTGTCGTTGCAGTTATCTTTCGCTCTTTACATCTGCATAGAATTTTTCGCTTATTTAGATTATTTATTTCAAGGCAAATCGATAACAAGTAAAAATGTCAATTTTTAATAAGTTATCGATAAATTTGAATTGCATATGGTAGGCCGCATTGTTGGTATTCCTCTTTAATATGGCGTGCTCTCATAATTGCTGAGGTGAGCTGAATGACGAAAATGCATTTATAAAGATGAACAGAGGGACATGACTCTATTGGCTTAGCTCGTACTCTTGTTTAAGAATATGTAGAAAGTTTCTTTAAAGTAAAAGTAGATGGGGCTTTATCGGTTGCATACCTATGCATCATTATTTTTTATGACTGTCTCTCGATAAATGCTTTTATCGATAACTCTGGAAATATAAAAGTGCAATATACAAACCTAACACGAATAGAATGAACTCTCTAGCTCTTATATCTTTGGAAATCGATGCGTTGAAACAATTATAGCATTTAAAGTAGTGAAGATCTACAAAAACCTGACATGACAAGGCAAACTTATTCCCAGATTCAGCTTAATAGCAAAAAAGTTTACGAAAAATCTACACAATTTCATAATTACCATTCCAAAATATATATTTTACATTTATATACCCTAAATATCTGTATATTCTATACATATATATATATAACAAATGTTTACCGGATTCAGTGTCGAATTAAAGTAACCCAGCCAGAGGAATAGTGAGCAACGCTGTCACTGATCTGGCAGGCGGCACAGAGCGGCATCGTCAGGGCCATCACAAAGAAGGGCAGCCAGCAGACAACGAAGGCGCCCGTTATAATGGCCAAGGTTTTGGCCGCTTTCCTTTCACGTTTCGCCTCGAGCGTCTCCTTGCGTTTGTTCACCTTTTGCATAGGATTCGCGATGCTGGACAATTGCTGTGCCGGCTGCTGTTGCTGTGCAAGTTGTTGAGCTGAATTTGGATTTGGTTGCTGATGCTGGTGCTTGGTGCGCGGTTCTGGTGTTACCGCACCCGAGGCATTTGCTGAGCTGCATAACGGATGCGCCTGGTTGCAGCTGGTTAGCGTGCTGGTTTTTGTTGTCATTGGGCCAGCTGCTGGCGTTGTTGGTGTCTGTGGCGATAGCGCTGATATCGATGTAATTGTTGTGGCATTTGATGTGCTGGCACCACCACCACCGCCGCCGGATTTGCTTGTTTTTTGTAACTGCTGCATTTGTTCAAGCTGCTGTTGCAGCTGCGGATCCTCAAGCACCTCAACGCCGCCATTGCCACTGCCATTGGCCTTGGCAGTTGGTGTTGTTGCTGTTGCTTCGGCTGCTGCTGCTGCCGCTGCTGCCTCTCCAGCTTCAGCTCCTGCTGATGTTGTGGTTGCGGTTGCTTCAACCACATTTAGCTGATGCTCTTGCTGTTCCTCCAGTTGCACCTCCTCCTGCACACGCGGCTCCATAGTTTCAATGGTTTTCTGCTGCTTGTGCTGCTGATTGGCCAAAGCTACCAAATGTGAGACGGTAGCGATTTGGCTACCTGATGTGCTGGGCACCTGTAAAGCGTAAAAGAGTGAGAGAGTGAGTGTGAGTGTGTGTGAGAGAGAGAGAGAGAGAGATAAAGCATTTATCAATATTCAATTTCGATTTAGCATTACAAATCGTTGCTGCTGCAATTGCATTCATATAAATTTATTTATGAGCAATTCCTCTAAACCAATTCCACTTCCATTTCCGTTTTTTTTATGCGCTCGGCCATTCTGTGGCTATTCATAAAATAAAAAAAAAAGAAATCGTTGAGCAAATAAATACATGTATTTATTTACGTTAAGCTTCACGTTGCGATTTCATGCACGCACCACTCGACGGTGCGATGGTGTGGTATGTGCCACGCCCCTGCTATTAAGCCACTCTATGCCGGAAGGAAGCCGCACATTCGCAGGCACTTGGTCAAAAAGGGCTGCAATTTGTCGAGTTGGCTCTGCCCGTTGCCCGTTGCCTGCTGCTGCCTGCTGCCTGCTAACGGCATGTCGTAGGCACTAAAATTCATATAATCACCTGTAATTTGAGACAGCAGTGTCCATGTCCATGAGCCACATTATGTGCAGAAGCGTAAAGTGCTAAAATCAACTTTTATGTGTTATAAATTTTGTCTACGGCCACACTTGCTGCTCATCTCACTCACTCGCTTGCTTCTTCTCTCTCTCTCCTCCGTCTCTCGTTCTCATAGTGCAAACAAGCTTACGCAGGTGCCGCACATTTTTCGCCTAGAGATGGCTCATAACCAACTCGTGCAGTGATATCGATAAGCGTGCGCGTTAGTTATGTGCGAATGGCTGCGATAGTTGCTGAGATCAGCGAAGGAGAAGCTTTAGTGATGGGTAATTGTGGCAATTGGCAGAATTTCGATGCCTTATCATTATCTAGTTAGTAGTATCGATACTTGAAGCATAAACAACAATCGCTGATGCTCAGTGGTGGCTTTTTAAATTTGCGATAACTTTGATTTTCATTAATCAACTTTGCAGCTCAAGTTGCTAATTATATAATTTATTTCATAAAATAATCGATGATTGATAAAAACAGCTCTCTATTATATTCTATTCCTGTCTTAAACAGTTCTTTAAATAATTTGAAAGAAATGAACTATAATTAAAGCACGCTTAAAAATATCTAAATTCTTGCTTTTTGCGAATTAATTGAATGAAATTGTGAAATGAAACAAAAGTGAATGCCACAAATTTAATTTAATTTCCCTTATTCATTCATATCATATTAATAATAATTACTAAGCAGCTGCTTACTCGTACGTAAATATAATATATTTCTTTGCTTAATTATTGCCTAAATTTCTCACGAAATTTCTTAGTATTTCCACTGAATTAGCTCGGCTTACATGCTGCACGCTCAAAGGCTTAAGATTCATTTAAAATTTCACCTTTGTAAACAGATAGACCAAATTCGTCTGCCCAAGTCTCGTCTCTAATTTCGGAGCCTTTTTTTTTTGCTCGTCTGAAGAGGGGCATTGCTCACAATTAATGGGCCGCACGGACACGGCGCCAAAGTCGTTGCCAAATGAATTTTATGACTTTGATTCCATAATATATTGCTTGGTTGTTATAAGCGTGTAATTGATGCGCTGCCACAGCCTAGCAGAGAGTACAGTAACGAGAACAGCTAAAAATGTTGCAGTCGAATGTAGCTGACTGACTGCACGATGCTTGCTCGTGAATGAAAGCAATATTTATGGATCTATCGATATTTATCGATTTTTCAAGCAAAAGATCGAATTTTTAGGATTTTCTGTAGATAATTCCAATAGACTCAGCTCATAAAATAACTATTATCACAATCGATGCATCCCCACCTCCCGGCGGGCTGTGTTATATAAATTGTATGTTCTCTAAGATGAATATATATTAAATTCCAAGTCTCTGCACCTAACAGTTCCATAAATAAAAGAGTTTCCCTTACAATAGATATACTAGTTTTTGAATTATCATAACCCAAGGCAAGCTTATCCAAAATACTTGATAAGACATATGTTTCCCTTTATATGTTAAATTTCAAATCTCTAGGCCTTAGATGTACCTCTCACAAAGCTCATATACTCTATTTCATGCCACGAGCGTGCACAACTCGGAGAGCAAAATTCAAATTTTTCTTGTGGACCAGACCACAAAAATAAAAAATGCATTTTCAATTTGCCAAACAATGAGGCAAGAAGGCAAACCAAGAAGATGAAGCAGAAGCAGCAGAAAGATATAGGGTAGAGTCCTTGTGTCCCCTGTCGCCAGGGACAGGTCAAAGTCAGGAGAAGGCGGCGTATAAAACTCAATGGCCATTGGGCACAAAAATTTGTGTACAAAGGGAAAGTGAATAGCATATGTGTGTGTGTATGTGTATGAGTGTGTGTGTACCTAAGCTATGGCCATTGTCAATGCCATTGTGTGTCATTCAGGCAGAAGAAGAGGGAGAGGAAGACCAAGAGCGAGAGCGAATACAAACAAATGTTGCAATTTCATTTGGTTTCGGACTGAGGTTCGACTTGATATTTGCTGCGATTTGGTTTCATTTCGTATTCTTTGCGATTTCGACCGCACGTAAAGCGAATCAATGCCAAACTGCAATTGAGAACGTACACAACAATGCGGTCTAATGATTGCGCGTTCCATTGGCTTCTCTAATGGCCAATACACGAGACGGTAATAACTTTTCAATAGTCAGCACAGGCCAGAAGGACATTGTGAACAGTTGCACAACTGTTGAACAGCAGTTGAACAACTTTTGCTTTGGCTTTGGCTTATTTTCGTGCTAAAACTTGAAGATTACGCATACGCCGCATGGGCCAGCTGCAAGTTCTTTTATATTTGTTGTTGTTGTTGCTTTTTTTTGTTTAGCAACTTTTAATTTGAAATGTTTCGCTTTTATTTTGATACATTTTTTTTTTGTTCATGAAGAGTTGCAACTCTCAAACCAGAAAACCAAAAACCAAAAACCCTAAACCAAAAAGCAAACACAGCAACAAGCTTAGAAGTGAGCGTTAACAAAGTGTAGCACACACAGACACAGACACAGACTCTCTCTCTCTCTCTCTCTCTGTCTCTCTCTAACTCACTCTCTATTTCACTCTCGCTTTCTCTCTCTCCCACACAGCTAATATTTTATTTATGTGACCATTGACCACCCTTAACTTCTCTTTTCCACTAACTTATTCGCTTCTTTCTCACTCCCTACTTCTCTCCTTCTTTCTATCGCCTTCTCCTCCACTTTAGCCGGCCTGCATTTAAGTGAAATGTATATTTGTTTCAATTTATTTGCAGGCGCCACTTGCGCTTTGCATTGACTTATTGTTTTTGTTTCCAATTTGCTTTTGGCTTGTGCGTTCGGTGAGCGTATTTTTAATGGCAAGAGTTCGAGCTGATTAGCTAGAGTGAACGCTATGTAAGAACAAACTTCTGCATTGAATGTAGGGCAGTGCAAGAATGTGGAACTAAAAAGTTTGGAGAGCATATATAATGCTGAAAGCTGGTGAAGAATTAGAAAACTGAGAGCTAATCAAACAAAGTATAAAAGTGGCAGATTTTTTGTGGAAATCGAAATCATATATTGTAAAAAAGCTCTTAAAGTAAATGAAATGTTGAAATATTAAATTAAATATTTTTCAAATATCTTTTGAATTCTTTTATAGAAAATCTAATTAAAATCAATACTCCATTAACATTTACTCACTATTTATTCACTTGCTACCCGTTTTTGCTAAATGCTAAAGTTAAAGTTGCATTTTTATTTACAATCAATTGAAAAGTTTGTTTTTTCTCAACATTTTACCGATTGCAATGCTTAGTCATCACACTTTCAGTAACTTTCACTTGGGGGAAAGTTTATTCAAATTGCATTTCAATTGCAACAGTTTGCCAAGAAATTCTTCAACTTTATGATTTATGCATAATTAAATTGTATTCCCACTTGGATCTGAGCGCTATTTGCTTTTGTGCAAATTGGTAATGCGGGATTTGAAGCTGTAGTATATGGAAGGCTTCGGTGCAGCGCTGGTTTGTTCTATAATAAACTCTCTGCTAGCCTTCTTTTTTTTATTCCCACTGATTTTTGGCTTGTTGTATTTTTCTATCCTTTATTTTCTATATTTTCTTTTCTTTCTTTTGCTGCTATTTTGTTTGCTTTTGCCTCTTGGCTCATATAATAAACGAAACTACTATGATAAATGTATATATATACATATATATATATATATATATATGTATTTGCTTGCGGCTATGCGTGGAGTGTGCGTGAGTGTCGTGTAAGTGTGTGTGTGTGTGTGTGTTTATTTATTTGGCTGTCCACTTATTTGGCGCACACACACAGAGAGAGAGAAACCTGGCCAAAGTAAATATTTAATCTGAATGCTGCATGTGAGTGTGTGTGTGTGTGCGTGTGTCCTGTTTGCTGTCCAAGCAAAGGCAAATAGCCATGCGAGCCATGTTGCTGATACGCTTAGTTATTATGGCCAAACGAAAGCTGTTAGCCATAAGCCATCAACATATTTTCTTCAATTACTTCAAGCGTATTGAGTGCCCACGTTTTCAGTTTCCTGTTGCTGTTGCTTTGTTTTCATTTGACTGAAACTGAAACTGAAATGGAGCCGTGATCTGGTTTTGCATGGCAATGACACCCATTTGGTATACTTGTCACAGAGTTTCTCTTCTACACACACACACACACACACACACACACTCTCCCTCTTCTCTCTCTGTCTCTCTCACTATGTGTATGACTTGGCTATTACTTAACCTGCGACCCTTTGGCCACTCGCAACCAATTTATTTTGACTCGAACTCGACTCGAAGTCCGACTCTTGCTTTCTTTTTTTTTTTATGTTTCGATTTGCGTTGCCTTTGCTTTAATGCCTTATTATTGAATGTGGGCGAGTGTATGTGTGTGTGTGTGTGTGCGTGTGTGTTTGGCCATAAAAAGGCTAGCTGAAATTGAAGTACATAAAATGCCTGCTAAATACAAATTTTCGTTTTGTCAATAAACAAAAAGAGAAAAAAAAAGAATGAAAGAAGCTTTGCCTGCATTTTATCGCTCACATTTTGTATAATTTGCGGGCTTAAACCTCTTTTATATAAATATTTATATATATGTCCATATAGGCTGCAGCTGCAGCCGCATATAAAAAAAAGAACGTTTTCCAAAAAGAAATAAGAAGAGTTCATCTTTTTTAATTTTTGTTTTCATTTTTGTTTGCTTCGAACACGTGTCGTATACGTAATCCGCATGTATATAAAAAGTAAATCGATTTATGCGTGCATAAATCAAATGTCAGCCGAACTTGATGTTTAGCTAACGACATGTGCAAGTTTCTATTTGGATTTAACAGGGATTACGCGTACAGGACACGCAGGGAAAGACTGGACAAGGATTTGATGCCTGCTTTTATCAGAGTGCCTAAATGGGGTAGATTAGTTGTGTATCTGTGTGTGTGTGAAGTGAAGTGTGTGTGTGTGAGGCAGGGTTAAGTCGGGGTCTATATGTTGAACTAGACTAGAGTTTAGTTAAATTGTTTAACATGAAAAAAAATGAAAGAGTTATTTTAATATTATATTTTCATTCAAATTTGTATTAAAAAATTATTATTATTATTATTTTTAAATATATATTTCTATCTAATTCGGCAATCTCTCTCTCTCTCTCTCTACTCCATATGCTTTATATTCTTATTCAGTTACTCTCGAAATCCATTTAGCTCTTTCTATATAGTCTGAATGCTCTTTTATCTCTTCTTAAGCTTCAATCTCGAGTAGTGCAAAAGCTAGAGACCTAACATTTTATATACATATTCTGGTGTATATATAGAATTTAAAAATTGTCCAAATATTGCTAAATATCTATTAATACACTTCATTTTTGAAGCATAACTCAAGGGCTATAAGAGCTAGCGACTCTAAATTTATTATATAAACTCACACAAGAGCTATAAGAATAAGAAATATTGAATTTTGTAGACAACTCAACTCAACTCAATCTAAAACTCTGCTATAGGTCATCTAACTGTCATGCACACCCCACTAAATCACTCTCACGTGTTTGGTTTTTTTTTTTTTTTTGGGCACTCAGGAAGCAAACTCAGATCGTTGGGCACATGTCAGGCGTTATGAAATTTGCTTTGAGCACAGCTATATATACGTACTCTACCCAAATACCAAAAAAAAAAAAAAAAGAAGTAAGTCGGGAGCACAAAAACCAATTCGAAAATCTAAATCCCCTGCTGTGTGCTGGGCTGGGCATAACACACTTACCTCAATGCCGGCGCGACTTTTGCTATCCACATTCGAGCTACTGAACTCTGTATCCTCCACTGTGTTAACCGTATTCGTTGAGTTACCCTCGACCAGGCCTAATGCTGTGCTGCCAGCAGCAGCTCCAGTGCCGCCAGCGGCTCCAGCTGCTGTGCCGCTCTTATTCTTTGCCGTTGAAAATTTGCCAAGACGTAAGCGCAGACGATTTAATTTTGTATCTGAAGAAGCGCCAGCAGCGGGCTGGAAAGAGAGTGAAAGAGTGAGCGAAAGGATTAATATGAGTAAATGTTGCATAGATATTTAAAGTGTTGTAAAAATTAAATTTGTTAGCCAGCCTCTTTTTTTAAAACATTTTTTTTTTGGCATTAATATGTAGAAGAATAGCTGCAAATTTGCATTTACTTCTGGCAGCTTCACCTTTTGTTGTTGCTGTTGTTGTTGCTGTTGCGCCTTACGCTTCAATAAACCGCAATTTGTACGCATTGCCATGTTGGGGGGCGGCTGGGCTGGACGAGGCTGGCTTTTACCATATGCATATGTAAGTGGATACGTTCGTAAATAAATTGTGTATATTTGTTACAGTCACGCCACAGTGCCAATACATATATATATATATATATATATATATATATATATATATATGTATGTGTATATGTATGTATGTATATGTATAGAGTGTGTGCTCAAAATAAATTTCACGCTTGACTGCTTCAAGCGCTTGACCTCTTTGATTTTCTCTCCTTCTTTTTTTCACTCCTTTTTTCACTCCTTTTTTTTCTGTTGCTTTCTTATAGCTGCATCCCTTTTTGCTTTCGTCGCCTTCAATCCCCACCAAATTAAAGTAATTGAGTAGTCAAAACCTTTTGCCTCATCGTCAGCAAGCTGACCCTTTGGCCAAGACTCGATATTGCCTTAAATAAATAAAATTATGCTGATTTTGCGTTCGTGTGCGGAAATTTGACAAAAAATACAAAAAAAAAAAAAAAAAAAAAATAAGAAAAGCAAAGTGAAGAAGAGAGATGGATAACAAAAAAAAAAAAAAAAATTGTAGTCATTGGGCCTGGCAAAGTGTTTTCTGTGTGTGTGCGTGTGAGTGTGCCTGGTCATGCCCTCAGCGTTCAGTCGCATTTCCCCAAATGGCGTGAATATTTGCGCAAATAGTATTAAATGGATTTGCAGCAATGGCAACGCATGTGACCTTCATTTTGTGGCCAGCACAAGAAGTGTAATTGCTCTGTCGCATGCCAACACCTAAAGTGGTCCTTAAAGAGTCACAGAAAGTGCTTGAGAGAGAGAGAGAGAGAGAGAGAGAGAGAGAGAGAGAGAGAGAGAGAGAGAGAGAGAGAGAGAGAGAGAGAGAGAGAGAGAGAGAGAGAGAGAGAGAGAGAGAGAGAGAGAGAGTGTATGTGTGTGTGTTCTGGGCCTGAGCTAAGGGTCAGCTTATTAAATATTTAAAGCCAGTTGCTTAATTAGAATAGCGCATTCAGGTGCAACTTAATCCAACTGGGTGCTGACAGCCTATTAAATTGAAGAAGGTAAACTTTCAGTTTCGTGAATCCACTTGTCTATGGCACGAACTAGAGCTGAGCGCGTGTGCGTGCTTTGTGAGCGTAACACGAGAGCGCACGTGTTTCGCATTGAGTTTGAAGTGCTTGAATAAAATAAAAATATTTCAAGATTCTAACTTAATTTTGATGTGAGTTGAGAGAAAATTTGTAGGGAACTTGAGGCGAACTGGACTGAACAGAGTTTTGGCTAACACGAGCTGATATAGCTTGGATAGGGACTAGACATCCTTCGATAAGATGAAACAACTTCAAATAATTCTAATAACTACTAGTTTCAATCACTTGAGATCTCATTTTATGCTACAATCTATATAACTATAAAACTGACAATATTCAAAACTGAAAATCAATTTGCAATTTCTTATAGTTTCAATAAGCAGCCATAAACTGCGTGTAAGCTTATGCAGCAAACTTTAACGCATCAATCCACGTAAACTTTTCACAAACGATATTATACATATACATATACATATATATCTATATGTATATTTCAAGCATGTCTGTAATAATCGCATTTTGTAGGCAAGACGCTAATTGAATTTGTTTAGCGTTTCGCATGCTTGGCATTGCGTATACGCAGCATTGGCTTCGTTTGTGGATTTGATGCCATGCGGGTAATCAATGCGTAATTGAATCGCTGATAACTTCAAAGACACCCTCACATGCACACACACATGAGCATACCATAAAATTGGCGTGCTAAACAATTGGCAAAATGAAAAAAAGAAGAGAGAGAGAGATGGAGAGAGAGAGAGGGGGCAAATTTTGCGCGTGTTGCTCGCACGCTTAGTCATAAAATACCATGGATTCCCCTTTGGCGTTTGCCTAGATCGAAAACTAAACAACATGGCACATTAACGTTATTTAAATACTAAAGTAAACGCACACACACAAACACTCCACTCCATCCATCCACTCATAGATAAGACAAACTGTAGCTGCTATTCCCAGTGTAGTAAAGTGTAGCATACTTTTCAGCAGCAGCAGCAGCAGCAGCAACGACGATAAGTAAAACCCAGCTCAATGTGTATTTTATGTAGATGTGCCTGTCAGCTGTCGCTATCTATAGACACTCATATATACATATATATACGCTTGTATGTGTGTGTGTGTGTGCACATTTATTTAAGCGTTTGCATAAACGATACTTGGCCGAAGCCATTTTGCCACTTTGGCTAATTTATGTAAATTGTTTTCTTATTTAATTGTTTTTCTTGCGAGACATGTGTTGAGCTTCCACATATCATTGTGTTGGTGTGCTCGTGCATGTGTGTGTGTGTGTGTCATTGTCTCTGCTTTGGGTGCGTGCGTGCGTGTGTGTGTGTGTGTATATCCAAACATTTCTTTACATGCGATTTATGCTGCCTTCGACTGTGGCCAAGAAAAAAAGCAATTAAAAAAAAAGAGGAAGAAATGTCGCTCAAGTGCCAAGATACAAAGTTGCTGTCAAACAACACTGCGCTACAAGCATTTAAGTTGCTTTTATTTTTTAAATTAAATTATTAAAATAAAAATTTATTTGTTATTTAAATTTGTTTTAAATTGCAAAATTTTATTAACATTATTAAGGCTTTTTAGCTAGTTTCATTTTTAATTTTTCATTATTTAGTAATTAAAAGCGCATTCTGTATTTTTGCATGTGCCATGTAGCATAGTGTTAATTTAACATTCTTTTGCATTATATAGAAATACAAATTATATTGAATATTGCAATTAATTTTGCTTTGCATTTCCTTTTGTTGTGCATGAAAATTTAATTATTATTATTATTTTTTTTTTTTGTATGAGAAGTTTACATTTTTTTTTGCAGTTCATTGAATTTTTAATTTTTTAATTGAAATATGAAAGTTTTTATATAAATATAATAATTAAATTATTTGTATGCCATGTAGCACAGTGTTAAGGTGCCTTAGTAATATGAAGTAGTATGAATTTAAATTACTTTGCGAGTCTTTTTTTTGTTTCTCCAGTTTTTCATCAATTTCGAGTTGAACAATTTGAATATGAAATTCAATTTGAAACGCATGTCATGCAGCATAGTGTTAATGCGACTGCTTTTCTTGCAAAAGTCAACATAAACTTAATTTTCTTTCAATTTGAAGTTACTGAACTTGAATATGCAATTCAATTTCATGCCATGTAGCGCAGTGTTAATGTGCTTGTTTTTTTTTTGTGTTTGTATTACAAATGCATAAAAATTGTTTTGTAACTTTTGATTTGAATACGATGCCACGTAGCGCAGTGTTAATGTGCCAGCTTTTGTGATTATATAGAATATGAAAAAAACACAAGAAATGGAAACGTACAACTTGCAAACGTGTGTGGCATATGGACAATTTTGGCCAAAATCTGTTTGGGTTCTTGTCGTTTCTGCTTGGCTGTTTGTCATATGGTTCTGGTCATAATGTCAATATCTCGAGCAATCAATTTGAGCTGCTGTCACTGGCCGCGTTGTTGTTGCTTTTGTTTGCAAATGTAATTGTGATTATGTTCGAGTGGTCAAGGCGAACGCAGACGCTGCGTGTGTGTGTGAGAGATAGAGCCAGACAGAGAGAGTGTGAGAGAGTGAGTGAGAGAGAGAGAGAGTCACTTTATCAGTGTTGTTGAGTGCAAAACATCTGGGCGTTCTTGTCAGCATCACTTGGCCGTGTAGAAGGACACTCCAAAGACCGATTGCTTTTTGTGTTTAATGTTACATTATTATTAATGCTTCCCCTTATTGTTGTTGTTGTTATTATTGATGTTGTTGTTGCTGCTGTTGCTGCTGTTGCTGTGTTGAGTCGCGTGTGACATTAGTCGCATAGCCAAATTACACATAATACCTGTTCGCTCAATTTGCCTAATTGCCTTTCACTATCGTATATTATGTTAATTACAAAATCAATGCGGATGCATATATATGTATATACTGTGGCATAAATCACATCAATTTGCTGTTAGAAATTTTACATTTGTTTAACATGTTGAGCTATTTTTCTGCGTTTAATGGGATATTTCAAATGAGACAATTTTCTGTGCATTTAACAGCCTTTTGATGTTGCCTATCACACGCACATTCTCTCTCTCTCTCTCTCTCTCTCTCTCTCTCTCGCTCTATCTCTCGTTCTTCACGATCTGTTCGCAACAACAACCGAAGGTAATCATGCGCACTCGCTTTCGCTCTCGCTCTCAGCTATAGACTTCGGTTCATTTCGTTTTCGGTTGAGCGCTTTGAACTGTTCGTGTGACGCTCTTTTCCCGAACATCATTTAGAGAGCGATACGATTGGCGCTCGCACAATGTGTACAAAATTGAGCATGTGGCGGATGTCACCCATACATTCACAACATTCACACTTACTTCTGATCACGTACGAACTCGTTGAAGAAACGACGCAATCGTTTGCTCTCAGAGTTTGTTTGCAGACATTGAGAAACAGTCAACCGAAGTTCTTAGCATTTATAGTCAAGCAATAACATAGTATGTTAGCTTAACAGCATATGTTATGCTTAGATATTTCTGTTAGGCAACTGGAACTAAGAAAACCCTAAGTACAGAACTCGAGCTGAGAAGTATGATAAAATATATTGAATAAAGTTTACCTGAATGTTTTAGGAGTTGAAGCAAAGCAAATTAGAATATTATTATACTTTAGATATGTAATATGTGTACATATCTAAATTACAATAGTCTCTAATTGCCCATAACATTGAAATAAACATTTTATGCCACAAAGTTTGGTAATTCATTCCATGGTAACACAAAGCGCACCTACAAATACCTATTAAGCTTACATACATATAGATAATTCTCTATCTGTTGCTTTGATCTATGTACAACTGAATTTCAATTAAACTAACACACATTAAAAATTAAATATTATGTGCTAAGCCCTGTGACGATTTTCAACATTAGTTAAATTTTATTAGTTTCTGATGCAATTTAAATCATTTACAGAACCAATTTCTGTTAGCCAGTTAGCCAAATGCCACTTGGCGCTACGAATTGGCCATAAATATGCTAAATGCAAATGCAATTAACTCAAATTTATGTGCTGCCAGCGGAACAAAAATAACAACATTTTTTATACGCGCTCAAGAATGGCAATAAAAAAGAGAGTATATTAGCTTGCTAGGATTATAGAGAAATTATTTAGCTTCGAAAAATGTTTAAAATTAGCAACACATCCATTGTGGCAAATTGTGTAAAGTTTTCACTTCTTTAGAGCTTAGCTTTTTATATAAATTTTGTGCAGCGAGTATTATGCAGTCGTTGATGCTCGATTGCAAAGTTCTTATTCATTTTTTGTTTTCAGCGAAAGATCCAAAAAACTTTGCTACAACAAATCTTTATTAAATACAAAAAAAAAAAAGGAAGAAGAGCTGAAGAAGATGAAAAAAATTGTAACAAAGCGCGCAGCGGGCGAGCTGCGAAATTTGTTGTTGTTGTAGCCAATGTTGTAGTTGCTGTTGTTGTTGTATGTTAGTATAAACCCTCGTCAAGTTGCAGGAAAGCAATTTTCAATTTGAAAGCATTTAGTTGAATAAAAAAAAAAGAGGAATAACAAGAGAATAATTCAAATGCCAATGGCTAGGCGTTAGCTAAATGCTCTGCTAAGCTGAAGTGGAAAGCAAACGGAAGTATTGGAGATTAAAAAAAAAAACGTGTAGAGTTTTAGCTTACACAGCAAATGCAGAGATTTATTGATTAACTTTTTGATGCATCATTGGGTGCAATCGGGATTCATAGTCAGTTTATAAGGTAAAATTTTCATAAATTTTAGAATATGAAAGCTCTTTAATAAGCTTAAACTTACATAAACTTTATATTTATTACTTATTTAAATAGAATTTTCAATTACTTTACCAGCAAGTTGTACTTCATATGCAGGCACATTATGCGCTTCTTCTCTCTCTCTCTCTTTCTCACACTGAACGTTTGCTTCCAAAGCTTTGTAGTTGTCACGTTTGCTTTTGAAAGTCTTTCTATCAAGTGCATACAAATTGCTTTACTTAGCCCATAAGCCTCAAGGTAAGGGCATCAAAATGCCTGCGCTGAGTGGGGTAAATATATTTTAAAATAAACAAGCAAGCCAGGCCAGGCCAGGCCAGGCCAGTGAGTGGCACTAAATGGATGCGTGTAGCTGACTGTATATATATGGTACATGTGTGTGTATATGTTAGTATGATGGTATTGGTATTGGCATGCGCCTGCTGACATGTAACTAAAACATTCACATACACAGGCGCGCGCCGGACATGGCTGGGACATGTGTACGTTGGCAAATAGTGGACAACTTGTCTTGTTTGCGCATTGAATTTGTGATTCCAATGACTTTTTGTCAGCTTCGCACTGCCCCATGCGTTTCGCTTAGGTGCCTGAGTGGCTATATGTGTGAGTATATATATATATATATACATGTGTGTGTGTGTGTGTGTAGGTTGGTAAGTGGTTGCAAACATTTCCACGTCAAATGGTCATTTTCAATTTAGTCAAAGCATTAAGCTTAAGCTAAGTAGCTGCGGTCCAGCATCTCTTCTTGTTATAGACAAAAGCAAAACAACAACAAAATAACAAGAAATAGCAGAAGACATAGAATTTCTTATTGAGAAACGTTGCAAAGTTGTTGGCTATACGAAGTACAGATGCTCTGTTGTGCTGACTGAGCTGTATTAAGAGAATGCAGTAGAGACATAGTAGAACCAGAGCTCATACATCAGGCTTTACATAGCTCGGTTGAAAATGAATGCAGAGCAAAAGAATGTAACATATTAACAGCTAACAGCTTAACAGCAATGAGGCAGCACAGCGTGGCTGTTATAGGTTAACACAGCATCAAGAGCAGATTAACAGTGTAATAGGCTGTCTAGAAATGAGCTTCATATTGAAGAGCGAGAAGTTGTATATATACTTATGTATAGCAGCTAACAGCTTAGCAGCAGCAAACACAAAGATTTAAAACATATATAAAAGAGATAATAGCTTAACAGCAGCGAGGCTGCAGAGCTATGCTATGTATATGCCAAGTTAATTTACGGAATTCAGCTAAGCATGGCTCTTATTAAGAGCTTTTTAACACTGAATTGTAAATTGAAGAATTTGCATATGCATAGTTTATATATGTGTACTGAGTTCTATTAACAGAGGCAAGCAGACAATAACGAGCTGCTTAGCTAACAGAGCAAGAGCGTGTGCTGCAAGGCATCAAATACTATTTAATGAGTGAGCTGAAGACTGCAGCTGTTACGCTCTACATACAAGAAATGTAAGAGCTAGTTTTGAAGCTTGCTCTGTCTTTAAACTTAACATATATGGTCTCTTGTTATGTTAAGGGATTTCAACTTAACAGTAACATGAATATGCGAAGCGTGTTATGATGCTTAAACAGAATTTTGTTACTTAAATGTTAAGCTGTTAGTTAGTTCTCTGATTGCTAAGGTATAGAAAAAAACTGTATTTCAATTTGCCATGAGCACAGATATAGATGATATACATACATGAATACACACATACATATACACTCTCACACCTACTTATCCACACTCAGCAGCAGTCGCAAGCATTGCCTCAGGTTTATTTATTTTTTTTTTATTTCACGTTTCACAACTTTCTACCGTACCTCGGGCTCTAAGTGAGTTTGCCTTTTAGCAGCTGGCTGTGCATTTGCTTCAGCAAATTTCTAAAATGCATTTTTAAACACTTGAATGAAGTTCAAGTTGGCTAATTACATTTGGGCGCCCGAGGGCCAAATCGTGAGCATCTTGCATATATGTTCGGGGAAATTCCCATCAGTTCTAGCTCAAGTCTTTGTGTGTATGTATGTGTGTGTGTTTGTGTGTGGTGGGGCGTGGTCTAATAGCTTTTCCACGTCTTCTCTTTAGTATCTCCTTCGTTCTGCCTGCTCCCAGCATCTAATCAGCTAACCATCTAACCAGCCGCTCGCTACGCTGACCTTTGACTTGGGCTCTTGTCTCGAGACGATTTTGTGGCTGCCTTCGCGGTTAACTTCATTAGAGTGCATAATTGCAGGGCTTTGGTTGCATGGCAAATTGTGCTGCGGCTTTAGGTTTAACATGCCCACACACACCACAGGGTGTTTCACTTGTCTGAGGGCGTGGTGTTTCTCGACTAAGCTGAGCTATGCAACGCTCTTTATTAAAGTGATTGATATTTAGTTTTAGGTTATTCAAGAAATTAACAGTTCCTAAATTTGAAAAAGTATTTTCTCTCTTGAAATTCAAGTTTAAAGATTGTTAAAAATTTAAAGGTCACAAATGAAAAGCTCTTCAAATTTTCATAAACTAATGGCCATCATAGCTTAAGTGATGCAAAACTTTAAAAGCTAGCCAGAAATGTAATATTTGTATACATTTTCTATTTAGTATTTAGAGTTTACTTCCTTTATTTCCATTTATCTATATATTTGATTTGTATTTAAAAAAATCAGCTTAGCTCAAGGCTTCATGTATTTTCTGGTCTCGTAGTCTTGGCCCTATGAGAGTATTTTTACGTGTGCTGAAACTTAAGGTGCTTAGGGAATACAAGTTTCATATAATTTGTCCTAAAAGTTTCTTTTAAAAAGTAGAAAATTTAATCAAAATGGAAGCCAAAAGTCAAACTAAGAATAAATAAGTATGTTTATAGCATGAGCTACAGCTCTTAAGCTGTTCTTACAGCAAAGTTGATAAAGGCTCAGCTCAAGCTTATGCTTTAGTACAATCAACAGACAATTCATGTAATCATTGAATCAGTCTTATGTTAAGCTCAGCAATTGTATTCACCTGATTATTGTTGCCTTTCATATCAACAGGACGCGGTCGTCGACGATGAATGCGTTTTCTAGCCGTCTGATAGATTTTCCAGTACAGAGCCAAAATAACCAGCAATGGCACATAGAAAGTGCAACAGGTGGCAAATACCTGAATGAGAGAAACAACTTGTTAATACTGGCATAAATAAATAAAATTAATTGTTATAGCAGCTATATATTTGGTTGTACATATACCTGATAGGCCACATCCTGTGAGACCATGCACTTTTGCTGTTCGATGCGTTGCAAATAATCTGGATCCTTCCAGCCAAATTGTGGCGCCAGCGATACAATCACAGATGCGGTCCAAACGCAAAAGATCATCATGAAGACGCGATTGCTGGTGCGTGAATGGATGTAATCAATGTTGGTCACAGCCCAATAACTGCAAGTAGAACATAGGCAAACAAATGGCAAATAGAAACAAATGGAAAAGCACGAAAATAGAGCAACATCAATAATACAAAACTTTTCATTTTTTTTTTATTAACAATTGTGCAACACTTGAGACGCGACCGTGTTTTTGTTATTTACTTTCTTTGAAACGCGCACAAAATGCAAATGAAATGCTGCATAAATCTAGGCAGAGGCACACACAAACACACTCACACACACACACTCACACACATATGGCACAGCGTCAAAGTAAAGAAACGTGTTCGATATTCGAATTCCGTTCAACAGTTTTTTTTCTATTTTTTTTTTTTCATTTATAACATTTTGTTACCATTTTTTTTTTTTGTTGCTTTACTGTTTGTATTTGTTTTGCTCTCTCACGTTTTTTTTTCATGGGTTTTGTGTGCCAAAAACATGTTTTATGTATGTATGCAAACCGGTGAGTGTGCGTGTGCGTGTGTGTGGCAACCAAGCGAGGCATTTTTGAAATTTCCATTTCTAAAGCCTGAGCCGACCGACCAAGTCAGTCCACATAACTTTGTAATGTTGTTTGGCAGTCGACAAAAATGTTTCATTTTCTCTTGAGTTCGTTTCGTTTCGTTTGAGTGTTTCAAAAAAAAGAATTAACTTAATTATAATTGGATTGAAGTGAATGAATTTCCATACTAGACATTTGCAATTGAACGTTTTGAATGAAGCATAGAAATTTATCCTAATTGGATTCAAACTAAATTTTACTTCCATTGAACTTTTCACAAATGCTTTTTCGATTTGAGCTCTCAATGTAAATTGTAAATAAGAAATGAATTGTTTTTCATTTATTTATTTTTTTGTAGCTTTGATAAAACAAAATTCAATTGCTTGGAATAGTGGGAAATTGGAAAGAAAATTGTGAGCGGTAGAAAATCTATTATACAAAAAAAAAATATTATGAGACATAATAAAATTTAGCTACTCACAAATGTGAAATAATAAATTATAAAAAATATATTTATAAATAAAAATATAATAATAATAATAATAAAATATATAAAAAACAATAAAGAGATATAAATATTAAAAAGTAAAAAATATATAAAAATAATAATATATATATAAAAAATATCAAATATATGTAAAACTATGAAATATTTATAGTTTCTAAAATAAAAATCGCAAAATAAAAAAGTTTTCTAAGAAAAAGTTTTCTAAAATAATGGAAAATGCTGACATTTTTTTCATTGAAATAATGCAAATTTAAGTTGTTACTGAAACATTTATTACAGTTATATATGGAATATATTGGAACGGCAAATTTGTGCAAATTTAAATATTCTAATCGTAATTTCATATTACAAACTAAAACAATTCTTAATTTATTTTTGCTGTTGACTACAACTAGAACTACAAGCTAGGGTATTAGAAAAGTTTTCTATACCCAAAGCCAAACTATCTTTCTTTTTTTTTTTAGTTTTTAGTTACCCACTTGTTCAGTCTGTGTGTAGAGCTACATGCCTAAACGAGTTTTTAAATGCTACGTGTATGGTAACTGGCACATACACACACGCACACACACATATATACACACACACACATATACATATAGTGAGTGTTATGAAGCTGGCTTTAAACGTATTGGTACTTCAACGTTTGCTTGTTGCTTGTAGCCAAAGGCTTTAAGAATGCCAACTATTCAACTGTGTGGCATAGATAATCACGTCCTAAGGCAGGCGAAGTAGGCGAAGCAGGAGGAGGAGTAGCAGCAGGCAGCAGGAGTAGGATGAGTAGGAGAGTAGGAGTGGCAGGAGGCAGCATCAACAGCATCAGCAGCTAGAACATCAAGCAGCAACTGTTTGTTGTTGTTGTTGAGGTGGCTGCCATTAAGCGGCTTTTTCAGTTTTGAAGTTTTGTCAGTGTTCAAAAGGTTGTTAACCACAGCAAACCAGCGGCTAGGCGTGTGGCTGTTTGTGTGTGTGTGTGTGTGTGAATGAATGAATGTTAAATTAATGCCGGCAAACCGCACATTTCCAAATTTGACAGCGAAACACTGTATAATTTCTTGAACTACAATGCTGACCGCAGCGCTTAAAGTGGCAACAGCAAAATTGTTTATGTATTAATTAAACACAATTTGCATAAACAAATATTATGCCAGGCAATGCTGAGGCGTGCAAACAAATGTGCTTGTAAGTTTAAATCAACAATTAATTAAGTTGACAAAGCACTCGAGATGAGCAGCTGCTGATAGCTACTTTCTCTCTCTATATATATAGGTTGATATCTATCTGTTCGGTATATATACATATATAACTGCATTAAATGTTCAGCAAACTTTGCCAAGTGCCTCTGGGCGTTATATACTATATATATGTATATATATAATCATGTGTGCTGAGCATCATTTAATTTGCGCCCACTTACACGCTAATGACAGCTGCATAAATATAAATATAATTATCGATATGTTGTGCATTTGCTGAAAACTGAATTAAATGGCACTCAATTAAAAGCTAAGCATCTGCAATGGGTTCCTTAGCTGTTAATTAAGTGCCAACTGATTGACTAAGTAATACCCTGTAGCTAACAGAAAAACAATTGATGGATTGCATGTAGACAATGTTAACAGAAGGCAGCTGTTAGCTGTTAGCTGTTAGCTGTTACATAAGAGCAAGTTGATAGATTATTTAATACTCTGTGTAGCCTAAATATAGAGAATAACTTTAAAATTTAAACCTCAAACTAAAAATTAGTGAGAGTATATTAATGAACTCTCTAATTTGTTATTAAGCTAGTTAAACTGTTAGCTAACTTTTAGCTATCTAGGGAGTAGCTCAAATGAAATGCTTTTACTTTTTTATTTATTCCATTTTATTGTATAAATTTAAACAGCAAAATAATTTGGTATTTATTAAAAAATATGTTAAATTTATATAAATGATTTACTATATATATAAACAACTGCATTAATTATATGAAAATATATTTAAAATTGGCTCAATAATTAAATTAAAATAAATTATATAGAAATTAATATTAATAATTTATGTTAATTTCAGCATGATTTAATGAGCTTAAGAATATAAATAGCAAATCAACTAACCTAAAAACATGTTGATATATATATTTTTAAATATAAATATAAATATTTCTTGATAAATAGATGCTTAGAGTGGGCGCATGAAAGACAAGCCAGCAAAGCAGAGACAAACTTCTAAAAACTTTCTGAGAAAGAATTTAAATTAAGTTACTCCACTTCTGAGAGCCCCAAATTTCCATAAACTTTGCTCTACCAAAAAAAACCCTTTTATTATTATTATTTTTTATCCATTTATAAACAGATTTTCTTGAGCTATTCCCAAATGGGTTTTGGCCTCAAAGAGTTCAGAGCCCCAGGGCAAATGTCAAATGGCAAACACGTGTTAGCAGCTGCAGTCAGTTTGTCGGACTGTTTATGAGAAATGATTGTGGAAGCATTTCTATATATATATACATACATATATATTTGTGTGCTTGCATGTCGATATTAAGCATACGCCTCGTATGCCTCATCGATAATAAATAATAATGAATGATGTTGATAGTTGATGACTTTTGTCTGGACAGCTGCCACCTGCTGTGTCTGGATCAGCAACGGGTGCCTGCTAGAGACAGCTCAAGAGAGTCAGAGACAGAGAGAGAGAGAGAGGTAGAGAGGGAGTGGGAGGGGTTTGTGGAGTGAGGCTGCAACTCCACTCTCTCTTTTTACTGCCTCCCATAGTGTCTGCTCTCCGATTTTTCATTAGCATAATATAATCGACTTCAAGTTGGCAATTTTGATTGACTGCTTAAAATTAATGGAATTTTGTGATTTTCCTGTCAATTTTTGTTCGTTTTTCTTCATCTTTTTGCCTTTTCTTTTTTGTTGTTATTGTTGTCGATGGGAGTTGGCAATTTTATTACAATTTGGTTGCTTTTGGTGAAGTGGATGGGATTTGTTGCTGATGCGTCTCGCATGCAAATTAATAGCGCTAGCTAATAAAGTGCCTGTCATGCAATGCGATATCACTCATACGTCGCGTTGTCGACTCTCAGCTATATTACTCATATATGTCGCGTTGTCGCACATTTATTTTGTTGTACTTATTTCGTATATTTTTTCTTTGCTGTGTATATCATAAATTCGTTAGGCGCGCGCTATTCAATTCAATTGAATTGAAGTCAATCAATTTATCAAGTACAGTCAGCTAGCTGGCATAGCTCGCATAGCCAGAGATTCGCCTGATGAATTATAACAATTTATTGTACGCCAAACAATTTAAATGCGATTTTTCCATTATGTAAGCGTGTGTGATAAATGTGCGGCACTCGAGTGAAACACTTTTTATTTATTTTTTTTTTTTTTGTATTTTTAATGCATTTAAAAAATGCGCGCCTAGCACACAGAAAAGCCATTACTCTTGCTACTTTCACTTGATGCGTTTGTCATGTTTTTTTTTTTTTTTTTAGAGTTTTCTTTTTCTTTTTTTTTATAAATTCCAGCTAACATTTTGGCCAATTTGCCATGGCAAGCGTTGGGCTTAGCGTGTTGTGCATTCTATTTATATCTATATATTGGGATTTTATAAACACATTTTCAATTATGATTTGTCACACGCTGTTCATAAATTCTCATGACTCGGCGAAATTGCGCGCAAATTGTTATTGAAGCTGAAGCAATAAAAGAATAAAGATATATATAAAATTAAAACAAGGGAGGCTGAGTAAAAGTAAAAAATCAAATTAAATTAGCTCAACTTTTAAGCTCTTCATAATTAATTGAAATTTTATAATGTCGAGTGTTGGTCAATATTTGTTTTTGTTGTTGTTGTTTTGCTGACAGCGGTTAACTGCATATTTAATGCCTGTCAACTGGAATGCTTTTACTTTAGCTTCTTCTTTTTTTTTTTATAGTCGTTTAATTTTTAGTTGATGCGCTTTGACAAATGGTTGTGTGGGTTTGGGCATTTTGTTGGGCAGTTTGTTTAAGTATAGTTGAACGAATATATTATTACGGAGTGGGTAGGCAATTGACTTGGAGTTGGGTTTAGTCTATTTTCAATATCTTCATAAATAATATATTTTCTTGTTTGATTACTGATCTTCCTTTGATGGCTTCTCTACTTGTTGAATTAGGAGTTTCTTTTACTTTTGTTTTCTTTCTCATTATCTTATAGTACTTTCTTATATTCTTCTTCTCTCATTTTTCTCGTATTTTTCTTTTCTATTTTTATCCTTTATGCATATCTCTCTTTAATTTTTTTTTTCTATTATTTTCTCTCCTTTTCTCTGCTATTTTCTCTTTCTTATTCGCTTGTTTTAATTATTGTTTTATTTCTGTTATATATTTTTGCCCTCTTTTCCTTGAATTCTTTTGTCTTTTCATTACTCTTTCTTTTATTTCATATATTTTTTCTGTTATTTTATTTGTTCTTTTCCTTTTTCTTCTCTTCACTTCTGTTCGCTTCTCTCTTTATCTCTCTGCCTCTCTCTCTTGATGATTCCTCTAGCCTTCCTACACTTGTATATATATATATTTTAAGCTCAAGCTTAAATAGTAAGCTTCAATAGTAACCATTTGAATAGTAAGCTATAAAAAATTAACTTTTGTTGCCCTCAAAGAGCATTTAAGCTTTAGCACGAACTAGAATTTATGGTGTATAGTATTTACATATATATATGTATATATATTCCAGGCTAATCGATTGCATTACACTTTTATTGTAAATCGTTCAGCTATTGTTTTAATTTTTCAATTTCGAGGCACAAATATTTTACGCTTGTTACCTGCGGCTAACGATAGCAATTTTTCAGTTTACAACAATATTTTGTGCTTTTCTTTTTATACTCTTTTTTTTTGGAAAAAGAAAAAAGCGCAGTTGAACAAAAGATAAAAAAATAGAAAATGGAAAACAAAACGTGGCATACAAAAAATGCATTCCACACTAGACAAATAACAATAGGCGGAGGGCGACAACAACAACAACAACAAAAGCAAGAACAACAGGCGCACATGTAAAAATGTTGGCTTGTGGGCGTGGCCCAGAGGCTGCCCGGGTTGAGGCTGCGTCGTTTTTTTTTTTATTTATTGTTTTTGTTTTGTTGCTGCGCCCTGCAGCAGCTGGTGGCATGATTAAATTTTTGCAAATTACAAACAACTGCCTACATTCCTTCTATCTCTCTCTCTCACACAGTCTTTAACCCTATTTGCCTTTGTCTATAGCTCGTCTGCTCGCAAAAACAATAATAAGCACTAAATGTTGCAGCTTGTAACCATAAAAATTGAGCTGAAGTTGTTAAAATAGTAAAAAAAAAAATGGCAGTTATAAAAAATAAATAAATAAAACTGTAATAAAATGCAAATTAGTTTTTGTAAAAAAAAATCATAAGAAATTATTGAACTATTGAAAATGCTGAATTTTAGTTGTGCAGTTCTTATTGTTAGCTTAAATTAGTTAGATTTGTAAAATGAGACTGCAAATGTCAGAATTGAATCGAGTTAAATTTAATTTAAGAATTACATCATTTCATACGAAACTTATTAGAAATAAGCTAATTTAAACTTCTGTTTGAGTTATCTCTGTAATTCAGACCTCGCAAATATCTGCTTACCATTTCTCAATGTCTGCAAATAAGTTTTTTTCACTCATTCTTTAAGAAAAAACTCAGAGAGCAAACGATTGCATCGGCTCTTCAACACGATCGCACACCTGTATGTATAGCATTCACAGTTATGTGCGCTCGCGAATGAACTCGTTGAATATGTATGTGAATGTGAAGAGTATTTTTGCATAGACTCTTTATGATATCTGCTTGCTTACTGCGCCTCATTATGCGTGCCACATTCGTATCTCTCCCTAAGCGACGTTCGGCTAACGAGCATCACACGAACGTGAACGAAAAGAGTCGAGCGAGAGCCCGAGAGCACAATTTTTTTTGTTTTCAATTCATTTGATATCGTTAGAAGCGCGTAAAGAATCATAGACGATTCATTGCTATTTGCTAGCTTTGATGAAATCAGTTTAGTTTTCATCCATCTCTTAGTTATTCAATTTGTTTTAATCAGCTTTCAGCTGCATTTCACTTAATTAGGGAATGTAATTAGCTATTGATTTTTGCTAAAATTAATTTAAAAAAAAAACATAATATATATGCATTATTCACATCATATGCAGTTATATTTTAATTACAATTTGCAATGGTTCAACACATCATATGATTGATACTTAATTTCATTTTATAGGCAGTCACATTTTTGATACCCATTAAAAATGAATTGTTGGGCATAATGTTTGGGTATCAAGAGACAGGAGTTGGCGTGTATTTAAATTCTTGAATAGCTTAAGCAGTTGAATGGATGTGGACCAATAGTGGAAATTTTGTATTTGAAACTTTGCAAATTTCAATATTTTATTGCAGATCTTTATCTAATCTAACCAAAAGAAAATATTAGTTTATTCCATTTAATCTGTTGCCTTACTTTAGAATAAATTTGTCCATCATTCCCGTCTTGCATACCCGCCCAGCGCTTGCCTTTTATTGCGCCCTTATTATGATTCTGACGATTATTTTATAATAATACAGACAGGCGTTCCCTGTCGCTGAAATCAATTAGCATAATAAATGCATTTCGATATTGAAGTCTTTTTGCGCTTTATTATTGGACATTCATTGAGAGCGAGTCTCGCATTAAACACTGAGAGCCAACTTATTAGCTGGCTGGCTGGCTGGCAGTCAAAAGGACAGACAGGTAGGAGGCTGCCTAGCTGCCAGGCAACATGGTGCTACAATTTTTTTCTTTTTTAATGTATCCACAATTTATTTGCTATGCGCTAAGAGTCGAGGCGTTGTGTCGGTTATGCTGACATGCACGGCTCTGTCTCTCTTTCATGCTCGTCTCGCCTTACAGCGAAATTCAATTTAAAACATGCTTACGTGGCTGGCGCATTTGCTGCGGGCTGGCTCTGTGGCGAATTGCCCCACAGGTTGCCAGCAGCTGTCCAGTCCAGCAGCTGAACTGAATTTGTCTGTCCGACTGCCTGACGGCTGGGCTCGGCTCGGCCTGGCCTGGCCTGGGCTGGGCTGGCGGTCCAGCAAGCGCGTAGACAGCACTTAACTCTAGGCTAACAATGTGCCAGTGTTGTACAACAACAAATTAAATAGCTTTCAATTCCCTCTACAGCAGTCTTGTTAGATATGTGCACATATATACATTCAGTTTCTAATGTGACCTTTAACTTAGCTTAACCCTATGTAAAAAGTTTTTTTTTGCCAGTATTGGTCAAGTGCTTTAGCTTTCTTGCCAGCACTCACTCTATATTCATATATAATAAAGTTTTTTTCTTTACTTTCTAAAGCTAACTCGCTGACAGTGTTGTAAAACTAAATTTAAGTGTTTCTTTACAAAATTAGCTAACAATAAATATTAAATTTTATTCATATGCTTTTTGCTTCTCTTACATACATAAATTTAAAGCTGAACTCAAGTTTCTAGCTCTTTCTTGTTCTGGTTTTGCCAGAGTTGAGCAACAACAGTCAAAGCCTTACTTTGACACACACATTAGTTATTTAGATTAAAACTCATGCTAAATTATGCTTTGCATGCTTTCATTTACTTTCGAATGCATTCGAAACTCTTTCACTATCTAGCCTTTTGGCCTTTTTGTGGCCAACACAGCAGTCAGTGTTGATTAACAACTTAAGTTGTAGTCCCTTAGCAGCACACGAACTAGCCTTATATATATTACATTTCTTATGCCATTTTTCCTTGTAATGATAAATTTTAATCAAGTTTTTATGTCGTTGTTGTTTTTTTTTTCTTTTTTTGGTCACTTATTATTTATGTTTTTTCATCTTTATTTTTCCTTTAGCAGCGCCCTACAAATTTATATGAGCAGAAATTGCGTACATATGCTCATGTGTGTGTTAATTGCTGTTGGGTATATGCGCTTGTAGACTGAGTTTGTCAGCAAAGCATGATGAGAGTTTTAGAGAGTTAGCTTTGTGAGGTAAAGACGTATAAAGAGAGAGAGAGAGAGAAAGATACATAAAAGCAAGGGAAAGATATAAATATTTAAATACAATATTGTACTAAATTGTGTACTTCATTTTGTACTAAAATTTTGCATATTTAAGTCTTTTGTGGAGTTTTTTTATAACATAGAAAAATTCCAAAAATTAGGTTTTATTTTTAGAAGTTTTAAGTTATTTTATAATTATTTATTTATAATTTCTAGCTTGAAATATTTTCAGTTAGTATTTATGGAAAAACAAAAAGTGCTGAACTCTTTAAGTTGACAGAATATTTTATGATTTAATGTTTCAAATTATAAAAAAAAGAAAATAATATATACATAAAAATGATTAAAATTTTAGTTTTAATTCTTAAAAATTTGTCTATTCAAAACTTGATTCCCCTTTTCATACAAAGAGAGTATTTTCTAGCTGATCAGCTGAGAGTTGCATTGTTTTTATAGTTTGTTGCTTTGTCTCTTGTGTGTGTGAGGGAAAGTTTTCTACTGGGCGCACAGCTGGCACAGGATGCGTCTTCATGTTGATTACAGCCCGCTGCTTCGCATATGTGTTCTGTGCGTGTGCGTTTGCGTTTGCATGTGCGTGTGCCGTCTGCTCTGAACGGTTCTGCTCAGTGCGTGCAGTCATAAGGGTACAGCAATTATAATTTATGGCACAAAAACAAGAAGCTTATGTAAATTGCAAGGCGGAGCAACAGTGGCCAACAGCAGGAATGAAATACAGAAAAAAACAAAAAAATGAAAGAAAGAAAATACAAAACAAAAGCCAAGCCAAGCCAAGCCAAGCCACGCCACGTCCATGTTACAATTACAGCAAACGCAGCCATAGCCGCAGCCACAGTCTCAGCCTCAATTTCAGGAGCAGACATAGTTTGCAGTCAAGTGCGTTGATTGCTGTCTGCTCGTTCGTCTGTCGAGTCTCCCTGTCGACCTGTCTGGCTGCGCCCTGCTGTTGCCCCTTTTTTTTCGTATAAAACTTCAATGCATTTGCATTTGCAACTTAAGCCAAAAGGAAAATACAATAATTTAGCAAAAGGCTAGCATAGCTCAATTATATTTAATAAGTCAGCCAAGCTAATTAACTCTGACTGTTTAGTCCGCAGTCAAGAGCATTCGCGCTGTGCAGTTGCTTTCTTAGTTGCAAAATTGTGCGGCAAATTTGTGAAAATGCTCAGATGTAATTTTTGGCTAACAATGGATCAGCAACAGTGGCTGGCTACAGCTTTTGGCTTGTTGGCTTCAATTCTGGACTCTGCTGCTCAGTTGGTTGTCTCTAGTGCGCTCTGTGTGTGTGTGTGTGTTTAGCTCGCTCTGGCTCTGCGGCTTGTGGCCAAGTTTCTTTTCCGGTGGCAAAAGTTTTTGCTCCAAACCGTAAACCGACCATTAATCACACGGCGTGCGCAAACTCTGCTAAACGCAAAACTAAATACAAACAAATCTACAAATACAGGCGCACACACACACATAGATCTCTATTGTATATATGTTTGTCTATATAATTCTATGCATATGCCTAAATATGCTCAACTTAGAGCCTAATATAACCGCAAACTTTTCAATTGCAAGTGAATAAATAATATTCATTTGTGCTCTATTTTTTTTTCTCCCAAATTTTTCAAAGCATTTGTAATACCCTGCTTTGGCAGTTTCATTCGGGGCATATTGTGCAGCTACGAATATCTTGCATACATGTATTTGTGTTTCTTGCTGCAGAGACCGTTTTTTTGTTTTTATTTGGCTTGAAATTTTATTTAGCTCTAATTTGCTTAATAAAAAAGAATTTATATTTTAGTTTTAATTTGACAATTTTCTTTTTCAGATTTTCGTATGCTTAAGGAGTGTTATATGGAGTGGCATGGAATAAAATAAACTGTAAGTTCAGTGGCTTTATTTTCTTAGCTTTAAGTTGAAACAATTTTAATAATAATAATAATAAATAAAAAGACATTCCATTTTGATGTCGTTCAAATTGCTTATAGGGCATCTGATAGGCGACTACGTAGTATAAGGCATTATTAAATTTAAAAATATAATACAGTGCTTCACTTACAGGGTATCTAAAAGTCGGCTATTCAGTTCGCTTTTCGCTTTCATTATTATAATTTATTTTATTTATTTTCTCTACTTCTTTTGGTAGCTTTTACTTGAATTCAATTAACTTATAGGGTATCCAACAGTTGGCTATTCAGTTCGCATTTCGCTTTCATTATTATAATTTATTTTATTTATTTTTTTCTACTTTTTTTTTTTTTTTGGTAGCTTTTTAATGCAGTTTATGGTTAGCCTTTCAATTTGTGTTGAGAATTTTTCATTTGTGTGCCATTTGTCTTGGCCAGGCACACGCCCCATGCCAGAGCAAAAAGGCTTTGTTGACCGGCTAGTAGCAGTTGGTAGAACCACAGGCGAGAGTCTGTCTCTCATTTGATTTATTTGAATTTCAATTTACTTTCTCGCACTGATTAATCATTTAGCCAGGCTGCAGGCAGGCAGTCAGCCCCAAGCACCATTATTTTGATTTATGCGACTTTTACAAATTCGAAATTTAAATTACGCACTTAAAAAGAGAGTGAGAGAGTGAGTGAGAGAGAGAGAGAGAGAGGAGAGAGAGAGAGAGAGAGAGAGAGGGCGTGTGGTGGCTACATAGATATTTGGGTTAGCCACTCTGTGACAGTTATAGAATTGTAATTCATCTTAAATGTGGTTTGCTTCACTTCACCCATCTGCCGCACGCTGTGGTCTTAGCTTTCACTTACTTTTTTTTCTCATACATAAATGAAAATGTTTCAAATGTTTGCTTTATAATTGCTTTTTTTCTAGACATTTTAGTAGCACAAAAAAAAAAAAGAAAACAGTTTGGTTAACCACAAAAATGTGGTTAAGCGTACAATTTGCCAAGTGTGTGTTACGGGCTGCTGTACTTAGTCTCAGTCTATCTCACTCTAGTTGCCGCTATCTCACTCTAGCATTTGCTCTCTCTCTATGTCTGTCTCTTATTGTATTTGTTGTATGTTTTCCAACTTAATTGAGTTGTGAATGCCAATCTCACTCTCTGTCTCTCACTCTCCCATTCTCTTGGGCCTGTAAATAATCCAGGACTTGGCTCAGCCATCGCATAATTAAGTTTATAGCTTAAATGGCACAACAAACATGCTATGTATGTGTGTGTGTGTGTGTGTGTGTTGCCTCTGCCTCTGCTGTTGCTGTGGCCTGCAAATATTGATTGAGGCATTTTGTAATGTTGTCTGGCAAATACATAAATCATTAGAATTATGTCAAGCTCTGCTAATCGAGATTGAATATGTCTTTCAAGCCAAGCAACAATGCACACACACACACACACATACGCACACACACTTAAAGCACCAGCAGCACGTTTGCACTTACACAAAATATTTAACATTTGTTTGATGAACTTAACTTGAAGTGTATTTGCAGAGATGAGCGCTCTTAAATGTAACAAACACCTCATTGCAAATCTACTAACAACTATTAAGCATTGTGTTTGCATCTGTATCTGTGTGTGTGTGTGTGTGTGTATGAATTGTGTTTGCTTAGGCATTAGCAGATAACATAAATGTCTTAGTAACATATCCGGTTTTATTGCCTGGCTTCAATGTTTGCCAGCTTTGTCTCATTAACCAAAATATTGTGTGTGTGTGTATGTGTGTGCCTCTCTCTGTCACACACACACACACATGAATCTGAGTATTTTGGTTTTGTGAAATCAAATGTGCAAAGCAAATGAAGCGTAATTCCAATGTTGTTGTCCCTTTACCCCTCTCTCTCTCTCGCTCATTTTGGCTGTGGCATGCAAACTAATTATACTGTTAAATGCGTTTGTTTAACTAGCAATTTAATTAAGGTTATGCTTTTGTTTTAGACTTGTTGTATATATGCATATATGTATTTGTCTAAATACATATATAAATTGTATGCAACATATTTGGCTTAATCTAGCCCCAATGTGCGCACCGAAAAACATGCGCAATTAAAAAATTACTTCACATACACAAACTTGGCTGGCAGTTAAATGGCACATGAACGTTGTGTGTGTGATAATGGCCAAAAGCCACAGCATTATGTGTGTTGGTGTGTGTGGAATCTGGTGTTAAGGGTTGAGGTTGAGCGCGGTCTAAGCACCATTCGCTAAAATGTCCAGCGACAGCGCGCAAATTATGTAAAACAACGACAGCAGCGATGTTCATTTGCACTTAGAATATTCAAAAAAAAAAAAAAAAAAAATATACAAATACAAAATAGTTATACTGCGAGGCGAAAGCACAGTGCCTGCCAGCAGTTAATGCATAAGTCATATATTTATTTTTATACAAGTCTCGGTTATATTTAGAGCATTTTTGCCTTTTATAAATATTTATGCGCATACATATACAACAAAAAATACATAAATACATTTTTAATACAAATTTAATGCAAGACATTTGGCTTTAGATAAGAAGATTTTGTGTGCTTAACAGGCAGAGCTTAGTGCGCGTTCTTTAAAGCAACAGAATTTCAATTTAAGAAAAGAAATTTTAAACAACAAAAATGAAAATGAAAAGCAATAAAGGCCTTTAAGTCAAACTATTTTGCTTTGTCTTTAATACATTTTTTGTTTCATTATTTTCACTTAGATGCGCTTTAGTTATTTTTATTTATCTAGATACAAACAAGCTTTGCTCAGAGACAGAGCTAGAAAAAAATGTAATTTTTTCTTAGAAATATTTGCAGCTAAAGAAACGAGTAATGAAAAATGTAAGATTAAATGGCAGCATTAAAATATTATTAATTTTAAATAGAATATTTTTTGTAGTATACGAATTTTTTAGAATTTCAAAACAGTATTAATAGAATTTATCAATTTTAATTACTACAATGATATATATTTTTATTTATTTATTTTCTCTTGATGAAAATGAAAATTTTCTTTCTTTAAAAACAACATATATTTAAAAAATATATATTTTTTAAATTTATTTACCTTGTTTTGCTAAAAATCAAGATTTTCAGAAAATTGCACATTTATTTATTTATTTTTTTATTTTTTTATTTTTATTTATTAGCATAAGCAAAATATTAAAAAAAAAAAAATAAAATGAATAATATTTTTATATAGTATTTAATATAACAAAAATCAAATAATTTAAAATATTTTAATGAAAAAAAAGAAAACTTTTGCTACAAAATCGAATCAAATTCTGTTCAATTGCAACATATACATTTCTCTTGAGCGTGTACACAAACTTTATGCACTCACTGTGCCACTAAGTACAAAAACTGCTGTGTGACACGAGCAATTACAATAACACATGCTATAGCCAAAGTGCAGATGGGGAACAGTTTTGTGGTCGTTGCAGCAATTGTTGTTGTTGTTGTTGTTGTTGTAATTATTGCTGTTGCTGAACTATGCAAGCATAGTTGTTGTTATTGTTGCTCTTATTGTTGTTGTTATTTGCAGTTAAGGCAACAACGAGGCCAGAGCGCCAAAGTCGACGAATATTAACATGTAATTACGTTTTAAGTGCTAAATGGTAGAATTTATGAAAAACGAAATATATATACATATGTATATATATATAAATAAATGTGTGTTAAACTTAATTGAAATTTAATTGAATATGTCAGGTGCACTAGCAACAAGGCCAACAACATCAACAACTGCCCACAAATTGTTGACCCATGTTGTTTGGCCTACACTGCACTACATGGCAGCAGTGGCCTCAGTTCGGTTTTTATTCCCTTCTTTTTTGGCTTCGTTAAATAGTTGGCTTGTGTTATACTATTTGACCAGGCTCTGGCCACTGGGCATTTGTCATTTGCTTCTGCTTCACTAATAATGACGTCAGCAACATGCTGCAGAGCATGAAATTTATGCACAATTTGAATGCTCACGATGCGGTCGCTAGATGTGTGAAAGCGTGTGTCTGTGTGTGTGTGTGTAGTTTATATGTATAAGTGTTTTGTATGTGCATATATTTTGGCATTGACAGCGCCATCGACAGCAGCAACAAAAGCAACAACCGCAGCCGCAGCAATGACAGCAGCCAACGAAAGGCATAAAGATTAATGACCATGCGCCATTTTCTGTTGCTTCTAGAGTAGTTGTTGTTGTTAATACCCTAAGCACATGGCAATTGGTTAACGAAAAGTATATTGACTGTGAATGTAATAGGCCATGCTTATTACTAGACAACATGGTTTTAATATGCCGCAGCGCCATCTATGGGTTAGCATGCGAACTAGCTTAGGTCTACTGTTAAAGGCTTGAGCTTTTCCTTGCCGTCTCATGTTATTAGAAAAAAAGAAAAAAAGAAATAAAATAAAGAACTAAAAGAGTTGACTTTAAAGATAATCAAATATATAATAATTTATATAATTATATATTTGTTTTATTAATATTTACATAGATACATACATATATATAAATTTTTATATCATCTAGACAAAAGTTCAGTGCTTATAGGGTATGTGCTAGTCATGCTTAACTTGTTTTCCACAATTTTTGGCGCTTCCGTACGTAAACGACATCGTGTCAGAGGCTTTTATTGTGTTCAGAGTATTTTTTGGGGTTGCCGTGTGCTGGACATGAGTTTCGGTTGCTGCTGTTGCTGTTGCTGTTGCTGTTGCTATTTCTTGTCTCGCAGTTTCGTAAATATTGTTGGCACTTTGTCTTAATTGCTTAAAAATTACTGACATGGAAAATGAACTTGGCAACGTTGTGAACGCTCCAACATTGAGAGGCAGCCAGAGAAATAATAGCAGCAACAACAGCAGCCAAAGGAGTTTGGAGTGGGTTGCAGTCGGAGTTGGAGTTAGGTAGCTAGGCATGGAAAATGTCTTTCGTCGACTGTTTGTTGGTTGCTGTCGCTGTTGCTGTTGCTGTCGCTGTTGCTGTTGCTGTTGCTGTCGCTGTGTGCTGCGTGCTGCTGACTTGTCAACGAGTCGGTAACGACAAATACTTGCAAATATTATTATTATTGTAGTCGAATTTCCAGCAACTATTTATCATGCGGGCGCAACAGCCAACAGCCAACAGCCCCAAAGGGCATACCAACAATCGTTTGACAAACTTAATTTATTAATGTACAGACGCTTGACAACAAGTAAATGGCGTAGATGTAGGCGGAGATGAAGGCATTCACACCACGCAGTCTCTTGCTTAAAAGCACATTAATTTTCATTCCGTTTGCTGATAAGTAAAAGCTGGCTTTGAATTCTATTTTAAATATCAAGTGACAACTAGCAAATACTCGTAAAGTATATTATGCTTGGAGTTGGCTTGCCCTGGCAGGAAGTCCAGGGAATTTTCTCGTAATTGTTTCCATCATGGCAGCTGCCGTCGCCGTTGCCGTCGTCGTCTCTCTGGCGGCTCACACAATGAGTTGCCATTCAGGCTGAAACGTTGCTGTCGTGCAGCTCATTTGCATACTTTTGAGTGGCGCTCATCATAATATGAAATAGGGCAAGCCCCGTCCACCTTTGTACCAAGCGTCTTCAATTTCTTGGCGTCCAGCTGACAGGCAAATACCGAGGCAAAAATGAGCCTTAGACGGAAACGGAGCGCTGAGCTTGTGCCTGAGACTGAGACTGAGACTGAGCCTGAGCCTGGGCTATTTGAACTGAATGCCACTGATTGATATGCATGCGAAATCTAAGCATCACTTGGCTTTATTTATTGACAGGCAATTTCGGGGCACCAGCCAGCATTTCAATTTGCCCAATTGACAGCCAAATCAGCGCCAAAATGATCAGAACTCAATAGTGGTAGGCAAATACGAGTCGATACGTAACCTGTTTGAAACTGAGCGAAAGCAAGCAAGTTAACTAAGACTAAATGCAGGCAAGGTACAAAATTCACCTAGGTAGCTGAAATCTCTTAATAATAAATATGTTGCTTAAGGAAGAGAAGCTGCAATTTGTGCAGATATAATTGTATATCATTGCTAAAGCATTTAGTTTTGAATTAAAATAGAATATTTTATGAAATGTAGTAGATTCATCGCTTCTAGTATGAACTGAGAGAACTAATATGACTTGACCGAAACCCAGGACAATTTAATTTTCTATCTTATTAATTTAGTATTCAGTATATTCTAATATTCTAATCTTTTATGTACATATATACCATAGTGTTCATTTATAACTTCCTTAAACATATAAAACCTTTAAATTTAATGCATATATATAAAAGTTAACAATTATTTGAAGTAAATAAGTTCTGTCTGCCATAGAAGTACCCAAAATCATTTTCTCATTTGCTGCTTATAAAAATTTAATAATATTAATTCTAATTATAAGACTTAATGAGTTACAAAGTACAACAACATAAAGAAAAACTTTTCTACCAGCAATTCAAATTTTTGCGACCTTTCTCTTTTAGCAAAACATTATTAAAACATTTCTCATTCACTTAAACGCTGACCTTTAATTTACTCTAAATACATTCTCGTCTGCCGGGAACCCACAACACTTTCAATTCATTAAATTGCACCCACTAAATATCAATATGAAATTGTATATTGTTTAAAATCTCGTATAGTGTCGGCCCGCAGCGAAATGAATAAATAGATTGATGCAGCAATTAGTGCAAAACTAATAACAATTTACAAATCCCAAGCTTAGTTTTAATGAGCTGCAACTGGAATGCGCATATGCCGCGTGCACATAAACATAATTGAAATTGCCTGTGCGTAACTAAAAAATAAATACAATTTGCTATGAGTGTGTGCGCGAGTGTGTGCGAGTGTGTGTGTGTGCGAGTTTGTTTGTATTGTATTTTACATAATTTATTGTTGGTTTGGCGCTGCGGCTGCTGCTTTGTTTTTCTGGCTGGCTGCACTAATTGAAACCGCCAAATAATTTGGGAACACATTTTGACCCGCAGCTTAGCCAATTAATGACCCAATGACATGTTGTCCAATGCAAAAATTTTGAAAATTCCAAACCCAGCCCAGGCAGTCAAGAGCGTTGCATATACGCCATGTGGCACAGGCAACAATTTGCGGCTCAAGCGTCGATGCTGCTGCTGCTGCAACTGCTGCTGCTGCAACTGCTGCTGCTGCTAATTTGGGGTGCGCTAAGTGTTCATTAAATGCACAGCAGCAACTGCTGTGGTGGCGGCGTCTACTACGACCTAGGCTACGGCCCATTGCATTCATTTGTGCACATTTGCACATTACGTATACGCGACGTGCGTCCGCGTGCAGTTAAGTGTGCCAAGCATACTTTTATATATTTACATATTTTTTTTTCTCCCTCTCTCTCGATTTTTTTCCTCCACTGCTACTGCTGGCTGTTTCGACTATTGTCGTCAACTGCAACTGAAATTAGCTGACATTGAGGCATTGCCTTGAGCACTTCGCCTAATGAATATGCCAAACAGCCGCAAAAGATTCAGCTTAATGCCGATTGGGCATTGGATTTGCTTTTCATGGCCTGCAAATGAAATTCATTTCATTTACCGTTTGTAGTGTTGTAGCAGGAGGTTGAATTGGGTTGGGTTGGGTTGTATAGGTTTGGGCGTGTTGTCGCTTCACTCAATACGATTGATTGATTGAAATGTTTGCTGCAAATTGATTGATGATATGCAGCGAGGCATGCTACATGCCCCATACGCTTCAATAAGTGAGAATTTATTTTAAATTGATATAGCCATAATTTGGCAGGAGGCGAAACGGCCAGCTGGCAGGCAGGCAGGAGGCAGGCAGGCTGGCAGGAGGCGATATTGGCATTCAGGCAGGCGTAAACACAGCCTATGGATTTGTCAACCCTAAATGGCTAAGCATATTAACGGCACACACACACGTACACTTATACACACACGTACACACACGTACACACACACACAGTCGTAGTGGTTTTCAACTGCGCGACAGTTGGACGCGGTTTCTGCTTGCTGAGCATATCGATTGTGAACAACAGCTGGCTGCTCACTGTGAATGGTTCTGTGAATCGCTTTTGAATGGAAATCGCATTTCACATTATGTCAAAGCGGCTCTCTAAATCAAATTGCTAAGCTAGGGCAAAGCTAATAATAGCTTCAATTATATTTGCAAATATCACAGCAAATTTGAAAGGATTGTAAGGCTTTCTGTAGACCGTTTATAGAAATTATTTGTTTGTGGAACTCAAATGGGCTGAATATATAAATAAATTCTACATATATATATATATAATTTAATTTACGAATACTTTAAGATTGTATTGAGAAAAAATATAGAAAAACTATTTACATTTGTAAATGGACAAATTTTTATATAATAAAAAAAATTATTTATATATTTTTTCTTTTGAGTAGGAAAAGAAATGTATAAAAATTTAAAAACAAAAATCAGCATAAGAATATATTAGATTTACATATATATTTTTTTATATTTTAAAATTGAGAATGATAAATAATATTAAAAAATAAAGTGATTTTAACATTTTGTATTTATTTTTATTTTATTATTTTTTTGGTATGTTTTTATATTTATTTAATTTATTAATATTTTATTTTTGTTAATTTATTTAATTTATAAATTTATTTTTTTTAAGCAGCAGTAATACAAAAATTTTTGAAATAATAGAAAATATAGTTAAAATATTTGTTTACTCTGCAGCCCACATTTTTCCTTGAAACATTATGTTTACTTTACATTTTTTATTGTTACATAACAAATATTTTCATATTTTTCTATTGCCAAAAATATTTTTTCTCTGTAATGTAGCCCAAAAATTTTTATCTTTTTTGTAAACAGTTTTAATATAGATATTTTGCCGTTGCCGTTGCTGAGGCAACTTAAAAATGTTTATTTTGACCCTTTCTCTTAATTTGATGAATTCTAAAAATATTTATCTAGGGCATCTTCAGTATCTCCTGCACATTACTCAAGTGCTTGCACGTACTACCATTCTTTGCTTTATTTATTTCTTGTGTGTGTGTGTGTTTTTTGCTATGTGTCTTAATGTGCGTTTCGTTTTGTTGCCAAGTGGATTTGTAAAGAGATTTGACATGCTAAAAACTTGATTGATTGATTTGCTCAGCTCACACACACACACACACAGTTGCACACACACATAATCATCCACATATTGACAGAGTACAGCCACGTTTTTTTTTTTCTGCTCCCCGTCTAAAAATTGTATCCAGCCTTGTTTTACACATCGCTTACAAGTGGATTTTGTGGGTCGTTTATCAAAATGTGTTGATTTTTACTGCTGTATGCGTATTTTTTTTTTTTTTTGGGTAAAGTTTCTCTTAATGTAATTACTTACCGATCGACAGCAATGGCAACCAGATGCAAAATCGATGCCGTGCAGCAGAGTACATCGCACGACGTCCAAATGTCGCACAGTTCCGGACCAAGAATCCAGCCTTGGCTGATCTGTGAGTGAGATAAGCAGAGTGTGTGAGAGAGAGAGAGAGAGAGAGAGAGAGAGAGAGAGAGAGAGAGAGAGAGAGAGAGAGAGAGAGAGAGAGAGAGAGGGAGAGCGAGAGGGTATACATAAAGTTATGGCTTGGGGTCTCCAAGTGCCAGTGAAAAAGACAATAAAAGTTGATGGCTTATTAAAATTGATGTCACGCTGGGGAGGAGTTCAAGCGAGGCCTGACCATAATGTCATCTAATAACTGTGCAAACAACGATTGCACTGTCCTTAAATGGCCAAAGCCTTCGCCCCGCTGGGCAGGACGACAATTGAGCGTATCGTTGATGCGTTGAATATACGCTCAAGCTTTTGTTTAGCTGGCCAGCAGAGCTTGGGCTATGTTTTAGGCACTGCCTAATGCAAGTTTGTGCTGTAGTGCTGTGCTTAAAAATCGCTAAAAGAAAAGTGTTTCGATAAACGATTATTGGACTTTAAACTTAGAGTCTGTTATAATTATTTCTAATGCTCAAATTTGATTATAATTATGTGAAAACTTTATACACTTAAATTTCAACGAATTAACTAACTAAACACAATAAAATCTATCCGTTTCTCTTCGTCGATATACGCTTAAGAGCTATTGACGTGCTAAATTACGCTTTCAGCTTGAGTTAAATATTAAAAGCTTTACATTATACAAATGTCGAATGCTGATTGAGGTTGGCAATCGATAGTTTTCTTCACTTAAACTAATCCAATCAAGTCTCTAATGAGTTTGGCATGTTGAAATTTGACTTTGAAGTTAACAGCTAAAAACTCTTAAGCAACTTAATTAGCCATCAACATGAGGGACCAATTTGTAATAGTTGAAGTTAAAGGCTGCATACTCACCTCATAGACGGCGCCAAGGGGCATCACCAGGCAGGCCACAAATAGATCAGCCACGGCCAGTGAGGCAACTAGATAGTTGGCCACATTCTGTAGATTTCGCTCCAGTATAATGGCAGCTATCACAAAGACATTGCCTGCAATTGTTGAAGAAGTTGTACTAATTCTTTAGAAAGAGATTGAGAGGTGTAGTGAGAGAGACAGAGAGAGAGAGAGAGAGATGTAGAGGAAATGCCAATGATAGCTGCACGAACTGTTGCCAGTAGATGAAGCTGCTGTTGCTGCTGCTGCTGCTGCTGTTCAGCGAACTAATTGCGAAAATTGACTTGAGCGCAAAGTTTTCAATTCAATTAAGTACGTTGGCAAGTCAAATTTAAGCGCAGCTGCAAACCGAAACCAAAGTCGAAAGCGCAAACGAATGGTAAAATACGAATATACGTAAACCTGAAGCAAAATTAAAATGAAAAAGAATTGAGAATGAATGCGTTGGGACTATGAAATACGCTTACGAAATGGAACAATTAAAAAATAGTATTTATTTTATATTATTTCTGCGTAATATCTTGTAAAATAAAACTTTAGTATATGACATGTATAGGCGTTTTAAAATTTGATAATTAAATGAAGAATTGAGTTTGCGACTCAGATATCGAAGAGAGCTTAGATTTATTACAGAGTATATTACTTGTAGAAAGCTAAAGCTGCGTCTAAGGCAGCTTAGACCTAAAGCTGACTCTAGCTCAGCTTAAAGCTAAAGTAGAATATATATCTTGAGTATACTCTAGCTCAGCTTAAAGCTAAAGTAGAATATATATCTTGAGTATATATGCTCTTAAGCTATATCTAGAGTAATTAAAAACTGAGTTTGGAGTAGCTGAATCAAAAGATTAGTCTAGAGTAGCTTAAGTCTAAAGGTGTTTCTTGGATAGCTTTGAGCTAAAGAATTGTGCTATCTCAGTATCACTCAGTACCTCAGACCTATAGTTAGGTAGATCTAGGGTTGCTTAGACCCTAAGAGTAGCTACGAGGTATAGGTAGAGTGTGAGGTAAAGCGAGGTCTAGTGTAGCTTTGACGTAATGCTCAGTCGAGATTAGCTGAGGCCTAAGCCAAAGTAAATACGAAACCTCTATACATTAGACTACTATTTAGCTATATATAAATAAAAATAAAAACAAAAACTGAAATAGATAACGGTTAAGACTTTATGCCATCTTCTACATTAAACTCTTGCTACACTTGTTACAAATGCTCTTACATAGTTATAATACTCTCGAACAAAGTGTATAATGAAAACGAAACTCAAACGAACGGAATAAAGTTTGTGAGAATTACGAAAGTTCTGCTGCCACAGAGCCGTGTGGCCAAACGAAATGGGAATCTTATTAAACTTGGCTGCTGCTTGAAACTCGCTGAGCTGCTGCATTATAACACATTTAAAGAGACAGACAGAGAGGCAGAGAGAGAGAAAGAGAGAGAGAGATAGAAACAGTGTGCGCGCTCACTGTAACCGAATATCAGTGCACAATTGCCAACGTAGTTTTGCTCTGCCATTGCCACATCGCATCGCACACTTTTTGCGCTTGCCACATTCTGTTGCTCTTGAGCCGATGCCGACAAAAGTTCACAAAAGCCAAAATAAACGACATGAGCTAATCGCGTTGTCGTAAACTTTTTGCCCTATACCAAAGCGTTCGACTCCCCTTTTGACTGTGTGGGCGTGGCACTATTGACAGCCAACCACCAGGCGCCGCCTTTGATGTCAAGCCAAAAGTCTATACATACATATATATCTTATGTATTTATATATACATATATATATTTTTTGCGGCAGCTGTCAGAACTACTTGTGGCACACTTGAAAGCTGCAGCAAAAGAATTGCGCCCAAGACATGCAATTTGTGGCACATGGCAACACACACGGACACCTGTCAGGTGCGACGACAAAGGAATACACATGCAATTAGACACTTCAGTGTCAAAGTGAAGGCAAGCCGACGCGAGACCCTTCTCCCACTCTCCCACTCACTCTCTCTCTCTCTCTCTCTCTCCCACACTCTCTGTCTGTCCTTCAACTGAAATTTGTTGTTGTTGCTGCTGCTAGTTGGGGGTAACGCTTAAAGTTGTCAGCTGAAGCCAAAGCTGAAGCCAAAGCTAAAGCCAAAGCAATGCCAGGTAAACCCAACTTAAATTTACTTTTTTTTAACTTGTACGAAATTTGAGCCACTTAATAGATATGGAGTAAGAAATTTGAGTCATAAATGAAAAATATTTGACATATAAATTAAAAGGCAAAATTTGCTTTGAAACTTTACTAGATAAAAATATGAATATGCACTTGACTAGAAGTATTTTTATATATTTATATATTTATATAAGTCTGTTAGTAGCAAATATGTTTAATTTTTGTTATATTTTCAACGTTTTATCAACTGCGCTCGTAAATATCTGCAGGCTACATAATTTAAATAGCTAACTAATCTATTTCACTTGTGTTTACTGTTCATTGGAATTAAGCAAGAGCTTAAGTTAAATAGCTAAATAAATTCTATGAAGAATAAATGTTCTGCAGAGTAAAAAGGTCATGAGCCTAAAGATCAGAATGTTTAGATGAGCGATATGAAAATTTGTGCAATAATTATAAGATATATATTTATATATATTAAAAAATATATAATATTTAAAAATATATTCCTATATATTACAATATATTGATAACATAATAGTAATAATAATAATAATAATAATAGAAATTACATTTTTAATATTATGTTTATATATTTCCATTGCCTCTTTATTGCGTAACTTTCCACACACTTCAATATCAAATCCAAAATAAATTAAATAAGCTTAAAAACACATTTATTATAAATTGTTAAATTCAATTTAAGCCGAAGCAAAAGAATATAAATCAAAGTAAATTCAATAAAAAAATAAACCAAAGTAAATCAATTTGAAATAAATGAGTTTGAAGAACATTTCAATTGATTAACAAATTAAAAAGTAATTAAGTGCACACTTCACATAAACTCAAATAAGCAACTGAATTGAATTTTTTAAAAATTAAAAAGCTAAATAAGTGAAAGGCGTTAATGAAATTGAGTTATATTTAAAAGAAAGCACAGATATGCACAGTTAATTGAAATTGAGACAGAAACCTAAATATATATTTAGTAATAAAACATCAAAATATATATAGGAAATATATTTCAAAAATATATAGAAAATTTTAACGAATCTAAATGTATCTCTACTTTTTTTTTATTGCAGAAATAAAGTCATGAAAGCGTTGGATAAATAAATCATGTAAGTGATTGCTTTATTTAATTTATATACAAACAACATTTATTTAAATGTATCAAATGAAATCAGCTTCTATATGAAATCAGAATTAAATCTTAATCAGATTCTACTTTGCTGCTTTCGTGTCGTTGATGCTATTTAAACGAGCATTTAAAGTCGTTCAAAAAGCAAACGCCAACAATATCTAGAGCAACCCACTAAACAAGACGCATTCAACAACTGCAGAGAGTATATAGGTTTTGTGATGCAGAATTAAAGAGAAGGAGAGTGAGAGATAGAAAGAGAGAGAGGCTGTTTCTCTACAGCAACTAAAAGCTCCTAGATGAATTGAATGAACTTCTTAAGTAATCCTAAATTCTTGATATATTTCTGAATATTTACATTCAATGAGTTATGCTGAACAAGTATCTGGCAGTCAGTCATGGCTTGTGAGTATAATTTTCTTACTTGTTTTCAAATGGGTCGGCTTTTGTTGTTGTTTTATTTCATTTTGTAGTGTTTTCTTATATATGTATGTAATTCTTTTTTACTTGTTTTTAGCTAGCTCAGAAATAGAGCAGCCATTGGACAGGATTTTGCTTTTCACATTTCACATTTTCACATTTCGCCTAGTTTTCTTGTTGGCTGCTGCTCGGGAAATTAGCATTAGAGCTCATTAGCATTTCCTTTTATATGCTAAATGCTAAATGCTGGCACTCAAAACAGCATTCAAAGCAAATGCAACCACTGCCAAGTTCAAAAGTGAGGAAAACTCAAATGAAATCAGAATGAAAACGAGAAACGAAAATGTTGAAAAGTGAAAACCCAAAATGAGAATGGAAAATGGCAACGCTTAGTGTGAAAGCGAGCATGGCGGCAAGCTAAAACTATAGAAGAGAAAATAAATACAAAAAAAAAAAAAACACAAATTAGAAGCAAATCAAAATGAATGCTAAATGAGAGCTATAAAAGTAAAAGCAAGCAGGACGGCATCTGTATGGGGAGTAAACGACCTTTAATACCCTAAGGAGTTTAGATTGCTAAAATACTTAAAGTTATTTGATTTGAGTTTCATTAGATGGAAGTAATAGAGGAAGAGAGAGAGAGAGAGAGAGAGAGAGAGAGCCGGAAAGAGAGTGAGAGACCGATAACGAATGAGAGGTAGAGACACATAGTCAAATTCAAATATTTGATTGAAATGGATATTTCTGAAACTTTTTACTTTCTAGTAAAATGTCTATAACTTAGGCTTTCTCTGAATATTGATTTATTATTATATATGATATAGCTTCTGCCTTTCTTCATGTTCATTTCTTTGCAAAATAGCCATATACCTGCTTTAACTGTTAACAAAAGCTTGCAGGGTATAAATAACTATGTGAATGGAGTAAAGCAAACAACCCGTAACAAAAGCGTAGCATACTTTTTTGGGTGTATATTTCAACTATTATGCTCTGGCAAGCAAATTAAGGAGACTTAAAAAAAAAAGAAAAGTATTATTTACAAATAGAAAAATAGAAAACGCTCTTGAGCTCATGCTAAAGTCTTCTATTCAGTTTGTAAAATTCGTCTAACTATTGAGATACAATGCTTCAGCATTAGCTTGCCAATAAACAAATCTGTATCTTATATATTCTTCTACAGGTTTTCTTCTATTGTTTTTTGTTTTCCATCAATTCATGCATCTCTAAAAAAAAAGCGAATATACCCATTTTAATCAGTCCGAAAAATCCGTACAGGGTATTATACAAATATGTGAATGGGGCGCAAAGTAAATGTGCTGCAGGGCGAAAAAAGTATAGCATACTTTCTAGGGCGCGCAATATTTTGATTTTTATGCTTTTGGGCTGTTGACTTTGACGGGCGCGCGTTTAAATGAAATGAAAATGAAATCTACTTAAATTAATGAAATCAATTCCAGTTACTGCTGCTAGCTTCCTGCTGTCTGTCTACTGAATGCTGCTAGCCGTTTCCTGCCTGCTGTTTGTTTGCCTATTTGGTTGCTGTTGTTTTTCGGTCGGCCACACACTTGAATGTTTTTCTTTTTTTTTTTTTTTTTTGCTGCGTTTTACAGCAATTCGTTTTGTTGTTGGGCTGTGAAACTGTGATTGATTGATTGATTGTCTGTCATTTTGAATACGGCAAGCCTGTCGCCTGCCTTGGCCTAGTTAAATGTGGCGTATAGATTGTGTCTTCTGTTTGCCTTTGGATTTATGGCTAAATGCGTGTAATGAATGTTGCGCAACAACAATGCGCGCAGCCTTATTAATAACGAGCTCTGCTCTTATTGCCATTATTGTTGTTGTATAATAAAATCAAATAATAAATAATATACAATGGCTCGGAAGCAGCCATAAATATCAGTTACGCGTATTTTATTATCTGCAACTGAGCCGAAAATGCTGAACAGGCGCAAAAATCTTTGAAAGCACTTGATGTGCCACCCCCACCACCTTCTGCCCCTCAGCCAAGCGAAGCTCTGTCTCAACGGCTGCTGCTTGTGCTCCTACTGGTCCTACTTCTCCTACTGCTATTGCTGTCATTTGGTTTGCCTTATTGAATTGTTTGCCATATTCCCCAATGGTATGGCGCGTCGGATTTGTTGGAACGCGCGCGCGTGCCTGAGACTGAAGTCCATGGCATTTATTGTCTATGGCGCAAATAATTATGTCTATGTTTAGGCAACAGCTTTGGCTTACGCATTGGCCTTTCGGCCCCTAATGAGCTTTCCATGTTTTCACAACATTTTATTGCCCAGACTTACCAATTATCGTGACGAGTATCATCAGGCCGAGCAGCACCGTTGTGATAGCCATGCGCAGCAGTTGCGTGAAGTCATCCTCGGCCACTTTGCTGGCCGTGACATTGATCGCTGCGCTGCCATTTAACAGCGGCCCGCTGCCATTTACAAAATCACCAAAAATGCCCAGACCACCCGTATCATTGCCCATACCCTCCAGCAGTAGTGTATCGTTGAGCAGCATTGCTCCCAGGCCGACAGCCACATTCGTATAATTATTGTCCGTACTTTTGCTGCCATCGGCATCGATCAGATTGATGGCAGCTTTACTGCCCAATGCACGATGCGCCGCCTTTGCGGTTATGCGCGCTGCAGCCGCTGCCACCGAGGCGCTGGCCGCAGCTGCTGCCAGCGCTGCGGTTGCCAGCGGTGAGCCAGGTGAGCTATTGGGGCTGGGAAAACTCGTTGAGCTACTGCCAGCCGTGTTCTCCAAGGCAGCTGCGGCCGCAACAGCTGCCGCAGCAGCAGCCGTATTCTGAAAGTCGCCATCGTTATAATATTGATTGTTGTTGTTGCTGTCGCCGCCATTTAGCTGTTGCTGCTGCTGCTGCTCCTCCTCCTCCGCCTCCTGCATATCATCGGAACGCGGATCGGCTATCAGATAGGCTTTGTTATCCATGCTATTCGCTATGTAGATGTAGTCCAGCGCGTCTGCAATGGAAATTGAAATTTGATTTTTATTTTTTTTTTTATTTTATGAGATTTATAAAGATAGCTTATGTGCATTGAGCATTGATAAAAAAGGAATAATCTTATGATGTGTTTTTAATTAACTACATATTGTCACTCTATGAAAGAGCAAATTTTCTAGATTAAGATGCCTTTTAAGGTAGTAGTAAAAGTTTTAATAAAATATACAAATTAAAAAAAAAAGAAAACAATTTTATTAAAATTTTCAAGATTGCCCTCAAATATATATTTTGTATGCCACACATAGCTCTAGCTAAATTTTCTATTCGATAACTCAAAAATTTGTATTACTAATAAATCACGGGATAACTGCTAAATAGGTACAAATTTTAAGCTAAATTTCTGTAGAGAACATGAATCTATTAAATATTGAATAAATGCCCTTTCCTTCCTCTAAATTGTTAAATTCTAAAGTCTTGTCTACACATATGTATGTATGTGCATACCCATATATACATATAAACATATATCACATTATTGGATTCTAAGAAATTGATGCAAGAAAATCCAAGTTAAACAAAGTTCAAAGTTATTCAATAACTATTTGCCATAGAAAAGCTCATAAGCGCAGCCTAAGCTCAGCTCGCTGCATAAACTGCGCAGCTAGCAGCATGACTGTATATATATGTGTGTGTGTGTGTGTGTGTGCATATATTATTAGTTATCTATGTAAAGAAAAGAAGCCAAAACTGATTGCAATAGCAGAAATGAGTTTGGGTTTAGAATATCTGCTAGTCACTCCCATCTAGCCTTACTTCTTCAACCTACCTGTAGCTAATGAGCTAAATGCCCGCATTTAAACAAAAGTATATACATTAAAGTAAATGTAATTTTAATGCAAATAGCATTTATAATGAGGCTTTAAAAACTTGAAAACTTTTCAATTAAAATTTAGCTGCAGCTACTTATGATTAGCTCTATTTAAACAACTTTTTTTTTTTTTGTGCTACCTACCATTAAAGTTGGTCGCGCGCGCCATTTTTATTGCAGTTGTAGTTTTTGTGTGTTTTCTGGCTGGGTTTGGTTGCAGGTTAGAGAGTATTTGGCTTAATTGCAGCCGCAGCGGAAATGAGGCGAGCGAGCGTAGACGGAAGCGGAAGCGCGACTATGCGACTATGCGACTATGCGACTGTGGCAATGGCAATGGCAAAGGCCGGGCAGAGGCGACAGTTGAAGCTACTCAGACGGCTCAGTCGTTGCTGTTGTACGTACATGATGATGATACACACTCACAGCAACAGTGAGTGAGTGAGTGAGTGGGAGAGAGCGTAGGAGCGAGACAGGGAGGCTGGCAGGCTGGCAGGCAGGCACAGGCAGGCACAGGCAGGATGTATTCTGTTAACGAGCTTTTGAGTGTTTACACGAAGTCTCGTTTACAGTTTTCGGCTTTCACTTTTCTTTTGACAACTTTTGCTGCTGCTATTCTTGTTGTTGTTGTTGCTGTTACTGTTGCTCTGGCAGTGCTATATATATGTATTTTGTATTGCCAAGCTCTGCCTGTTCTTTTTCACTTTTTGCACTCCTTTTAAGCTCTTCCGTTTGTTCGCATGTGTTATGGCTCGTTTATGCGCTATTTTCATATCCTCAAAGTGAATTTCACATCCGCCGGCAACATAACTTCACTCTGCTTCACTCTCAAGTTGTTGTTGTTGTGAAACTGTGATGTGTATGTGGGCCAATATGGCCCGCATTAAACCGCATTCATTCGCCCAGCTGCAAATGGAAATTCAATTAGTATAAAATTCATATTGTTTAGCTATCGCAATTCAAATATTTTACAGCTAAATAATTTCCTATCTAAAGTCGTCACAATTTATTGCACACATATATATGTTTCCTGCAAAGTGCAAATGAATATTTGAATATTTCTCTACCACATTTGCTTGTTAAATAATTTAACGCAATTTTTGCAATTACAACACAATCGCTTTGCACGATAAATATGAAAAAATATGAAGACGGGCACGCAACTTGTTTTCATTTCTCAGTTAAGAGCCAGTCACAGTCGCACACACTCAGTTCCTCTCTCTCCCACACACACACACGAACGAATTTATGCATGTATGTGTGGCCGGAAGTTTGCGTGCGTGCGACAGGCGCCATCGCTAGCGGCAGCTCTCTGCAGCAATGAAATAAATTTAAAACGCATAAAAAAAGAAGCAAGCAAGTAAGCATTAAGTAAAAGTGTTTGCATTGAGCGTATAGACGAGTCGATACTCTACTTGAATGTCTTAGATAATGGAAGAGGTATATGTTTTATATATGACTTAAGAAAGTATGTTTAAGAGAGTATTATTATTATGAAAATAATACTAGCAGCTGAACTATCTGTAGCTTTTATAGTCTGCGAGTTATGTTAAAAAACAGATGAGTAACTATCCAATATGTTGAAGATCTCCGTCTTTTCGAGAATTATTTAATTGAAATGTTTTATAAAAATATCTCTTAGGAGTATATTTATCTAGCTTTTATAGTCTTTCACTTATGCTAGATAAAAGAAAAAAAAAAAAAACTTGAAACTGCCTTACAACTCGTATATCTTGGATATTGTAAGAGATGTTTGAAAAATATAATACCTTTAATCAATAAATATCCAAAGTGAGTGTATATACTAAAATTACTATCTCTCTAATAAGTATAGTCTTCTTGTTATGAAGCCCTTAAGTCAATTTTCACAGATATAGATGAACAAATAAAGATATAGAGGAGAAACTATCTAGCTACAAATAAGAAACAAGTTAGAGATTTTAGCTAGAGATAGAGACTAGGAAATACCCTAGAGCTTCTCTAACTAAAAGACTAGAGTAGAGAAAATGAAAAGTCTGAAAGAGAAAATGCTTTCTTACTGCTCATACTTTCCCAGATCTATCTCTTAGAGTCCAATATCTATTGCTTGTGTTCACTTCGAATACCTAACTATGCTCACATCTTTCTCAAAGTCAATATGCCCTCCTCTGCACATGCAATTTCAATGAGTGTGTGTGGGGCATAAAAATGCGGTAAGCATAAAATAGTAGAAGCCAAGAGCAGCGCAACGGCAAGCGTAGTAAAATGTCAACGCATGCCTTATGTGTGTCTGCTCTCTATGTATGCGTATGTGTATGTGTGTAAATGTAACTGTATCGCATATAATACTTATATAGTTTATACATATATAAAATATATGTGTACAACTATATATATATATGTTTATCTAGTATATATTGCGGCGCCATAAACGCGTCACGAAAATGTTGCATGCGTAATGCGAGTACCGTCTATCGCTTTGTTTATAGCTCACATAAGGCTAACAGCGACTGTGGCAACAAAAGGCGCTCTGTAGCCCTCTTCCCTTATCTTCTCATCTTTCCACACGTTCTATATGCTAAGGTAAACTCTATAAAAAAGAAAAAGACTAGTTTGTATAGCCACTAAAGATTTATGTGATCTGCATGGCTGCATGTTTAACTATGGCAATTAGCAAGTGTGATATATATTTTGAATGCCTTTTAAAGTAATTGCTGTAAATGAATTTATAGTGAAGTGGATAAGAAGAAAGAGAAATGGTTCAGATGCAATGTGATACAGGTAGAAATAGAAAGACGGGGAAGTTGCAGAGAGGTTTAATGGAGGAGGCTGAACAGGGATACAGAGATATTGAGACACAAAGAGAAAGAGAGAGAGAGAGAGGGAGAGAAATACAGATAATGAAAGACAGCGAACTGATAAAAGGATAGATAGACAGATAGATAGAGAGAGGAAGAGAGAGCGAGAGAATCCATGAGATAGGCAAGATGGATTGTGGACATTGTGGATGAATTGTGGACAATGAATGGCAGCTTGATATATATACATATGTATATGCCGAACTTTGAAATACAAAATTTATTCATGATTTCTAATGAATTGAACAAAGTTTAAAAGCAGAACTACTCAGAACAACTATCAAAATTGCATTTATAATTGCTTAAGAGAGCAACTCAATTAGGAAAGTTACTTTTAATTACACTTTTCATTTTCTAAATATAAAACCTTAAAAAAAAGTTCATTTGAAATTTAAATTCATATTCAGTTGCAGTTGCAGTTGCAGCTGCAGTTGACACATTTTGCATAAATAAAAAATTTGTTTTTGAAATTTCCTTTAGCCACGTTTTAATTGGGCCTGTTCGTTTGATGCATTTTCTGCATGTGACAGCCAATTAATATGCAAGTTGCACTTCTCAAACTGCAATTGCGTTTAGTTTCAGTAACGTCGCCAACTTTGCTAATTACACAGCATCAGCATGTTAAATACAGTAAAATAAAAGCAGTTGCTAAAACTAAAGATGTAGATGCAGATGCTGTTGCCATTTTTTTTGCCATTTACCGCTTGACGATTGCTCTTTGCATCGTCTAAATCCTTGCTTCAGTTGCCAGCAAGGAGCTCATTAAAAGTTGGCATTAGTTAGCACACAAAACACATGTACCTTGCCATACCTGTTAACCTTTATAGCCATTCACTTTCTCTCTCTCTCTCTCTCTCTCTCTCTCTCTCTCTCGCTCTCTCTCTTCCTCTTCCCAACACTCTTACGCTCGTTTTACGTATTCATGTGGCACAACAGAGTCCTGAGTTGATTGGCAATCGCATTCGCTTTCGAGTAGCTTCTTTCGACTAAACAAGCTACGAAAAAAAGCGTAGCATACTTTGCAGGGCTGTCGATTTACCTGACGCTCATGCACGTGCAAAGACTTTGGCTGTGCACTGATTTAACACAAATAAACACACACACACACACACCCCCACACACGCACATACATTCAGCCACATACCTTTGCCTTTGCTCACATTTTCCCTGTGCAAAATTTTGTTGCAATAATTTTGCATGTTTAAATATTAAAAGCAAATTGCTAGCTGAGCGCTTTAACCTTCAAATGACAGCAAAAACAACGAAAACAACAACGACGACTAGAACTGCAACTGCAACACTTTATATTGCGAGTATCAGTGTGTGTGCGTGTGTGTGTATGTATCTGTGTATAGGCGTCCCTGTAACTAAACATTTTCAAGTTCAAAGTCGATTTAATACGGAAGTTTATGTCAGCCATGAGCTTTCAAGGCAACACACACACACACACACACACACACACACACACACTGTGTGGCTATATGTGTTGCGGTTGCAAAGTGGCATGCAGAAAAGGGCAGCAGAGGCGTAAGGGTATTCGGGAACGACTGTGGGCGGGCTTAAGGGCTGAACTGGGCCCTGGGCCTGTGCTTGGGGTTTGAGCCTGGGTCTGGGCAGTTAGTTGCAAACGTGTGGCGCGCGCGTTTGAAGTGCATTTGAGTGTGAAGACGACACATGTCATTTAAATGCACACCTGTCTACGTGTCAGTTAAGCTATATATGTGTGCGTGTGTGTGTGTGTGTGCGTGTTTTTATATATATAAATGTGTGCATGTGTGACTGTGGCTATGCAGCTGCCGAGTGCACTTGTTGCGGTTGGCTAGTAAGTAGTTCAGCAGCAGCAGCAGCAGCAGCAGCAGCAGCGCGAGCCACTGTGACTGCATTTATTATGCATGTGCATAGCTATATATATATATATATATATGTGTGTGTGTGTGTGTGCGTTGGTTTTTATAGCTTATCGTATATTTATGCATCTTGGCCTTTAAGCTACGCATGCATTAGCATTGTTACTGTTCTTTGTTGAACTACAAGCTTGGCCTGTCCTCTCGACATACAAAAGTTAGCTTGTTTTTGTTGAAAACTAGTGAAATGTATTGCTAAATATTATTACTTTGCAAATCTTTACAGAAATTAACTGGCGCATTTGATTTTGTGAAAATGTTTAGTTTAACTTTTAAATATAGCACACTATGTGTTGAACGAATTTTACAAATATTTCTGCCTATTTTATTTTCTCTCTATACAAATAATATTGTATTATAAATTTATTTTTGAATTATAATGCATTATAATATTTATATATTTATATATATTTTTTTAAGTTTTTAATAATTAATAAAATATTTTCAGTATAATTTTCGATTTTTTTTTTTGTTATTTAAGAAAGTTAACAAAATTGAATTCTCATTTTTTTAAATATTATTTTTTTTTTATTATTAGCAAATATTTTATTTTATTTAAATAAATAATTTCATAAATAATAAAATAATATACTTTACACATTATAATCTTTTTTAACAATTATTTTTATAAATATTTGTGAAATTGAATTGAAATTTGAATTCTCATTTATTTGTTTTTTTTTCCCTTTTTTTGTACTGTTATTATTAGCATAAATTGTATTTTATTTTACTATAAATTTATTTTCTATTCACTTATGAATTTCATTTTAGCTGGGACCAAAAAAAAAATTTTTTTTTTTTTTTGCCATTTCAACTATTGCTTAGGCTGTCCTCGCTTTTTTATATCCATCAACGTTTAGCGTTTAGTCGGCATATCAAAGTGCACTTTTCAAAGCGCTTTTCAAAACGTTTTGCCTTTTCTTCAACGATTCACAAAGGAGCAGAAACTAAACCCCAACTAGGAAAAAACTAAAACTAAACTAAACTGAAATAAAATAAAATAAATTGCATGCATTTCTCATTCGACGCTCGATTTCATTCACAGGCCACAAACACACACGCTGATATATATATATATATAAATATATATGTATATATAGTCTATATAAATGGGCGAAAGGCAAACATGACCAGACATTTATCAGTTGTTCACATGCATTCAAAGATACTAATGTACATATTAGTTCAGCCCTGTAAGTGGCTATGCAGCAAGGCCTGGCCCCAATTCCCTTTTACTCTGCCTGCTTTCATCCATTCAAACTGATTGTGTGTGTGTGTGTGTGTGTGATAGCTCTGGGTTCCTTTTTGCGCCATTTCCGCTTCATTTCATGCGCCATTTTTCTCTATCTTTGCACTCGAGTGTTTGCGCCTTGTTGCCATGTCCCGGCAAAGGCCTTTCATTGCCCCAACTATAGTTGTTGTTGTTGTTGTTGGTTGCGGTTGCAGCTGTTATGTGTACAGCATCCCTCACTCTCTCATTCACTCATTCACTCCCTCTCACTCGCTCTGACCATTGTTTTTGCACGCTTTTGCAATTGCTTTTGCCAATCAGTCTACTGCAAATAATTTATAACTTTTGCGCCTGTGCTTTGCCAACTTTTATGCCCCCGTTCGACTCTTGACTGGTTCAATAAATATTACGTATACGACGGCAACGTTAGCAAACACACACATTTCACACACACACACACATTTCACACACCCAATACGCATTTGTAATTAGTTTAGCTCTAAATACATTCCACACATTCATACGTGGCATAGCTATGTGCTACCTACCTAGCCGAGCTCTTCAATTATTCAATAATAATGCAATCGACATTTTTTTGACCACAGCAACAAATTACGTACATTGTAAACAAGTGACGGGAAACCCACACACACACACACACACACACACAGACATAAAGAGACAACAGTTAACTGTCACTGCGGCCAGTCAACCATGTTGGCTGTCGCTCTGTCTGTCTTTTCCGTTGTACAACATTGCGTATACGTAATGCATAAAAACTATATAAATATATGTATTTGTATATATGTATAGAGATATATTGTCCATATAAACGTTTGTCTGCCCACACTTGAATGTCAGCTTATTTTGCAATTTTAACGCATTTGCCTCCCACAAAAAAAAAAAAAAAAAAGAATTAATGCAATAAAACGCAAATTTACATGTGCAAAAATGCAATAGCCGAAATAAGTTGCAGTTGCAAATACAATTGTAAACCAACTGAGAATTTGTTGCGATTGTAAATCGTTTAAATAAAATAAAATAAAATTGAATACATTTAGGCTCGTATTCAAATTGATATCATAATAATGAAAGTAGCGAGCTAAATCAATTTCCGATTTAGCTTGAAAAGCGCTTTTTCCATAGAATTCCATTGTTTTTTTTTTTGTTTTTTTTTATTTGGAAGTAATTTCAACAATAATTTGGTATTTGATTAAGCATGTGCAATTTTATATGCATAAATATTTATGAATTTTTAATATGTATGATAATGAGCTAAACTTTGGGAATTTAATTTTAATATATCCTGAACGTCATGAACTAACTGATCTCTAGGTAAGTAGACTAAGCTGCTGATATTCAACATTTATATATTATATTATTACTCATCATTCACATCTCCTATTACCTCTTTCCCAGCCAACAATATACGCTGCAAATCATATATATAGAGTAGTTGTCCATGATAAACTATATTATTAATGCCCATCCAGCATAGTATAATTCAAAGTCATCTACATGTTACATACACTTCAATAGAAACAATATGCCCCACATTTTTGAGAACACATGCTACACAATATAATCTACATCAAGAGTAAAACGCAGCTCAATTAAATCTTACTTTATTTTATAAATACTTGATGTTGACAATTGTCACAGCGCAGCCCAATTGCATTATTCATAAGCCGTTTTCCATTAAATTTTAAAGCTTTCTTTTTGTGGCTAGTGTGTGTGTGTGAGTGTTTTTTTCTTTCTCTTACTTTTGCTTTTTCTTTTTTTTAATTTATGCGCTGAAAATTCAATTAAACTTCCTGACAATTCTTTACAATATTTATCAGAGTGTGTGTATGTGTGTGTGTGTGTGTTTGTGGATAAAGAAAATTGTTGCCTTTTAATTACATTTCAGAAATTCGCATGCTCTAGAGCATGCACAAACAAAGGCTGCCTCGCTGTCCCTTCTATATATGCTATATGCTATATTATATATATATATATATTTTTATATATAACTATATATATTTGCGCTTTCTTGAACGTCATGCCACATGATAATAAATTTCCGCATGCAATATCCTGCATTTAAATAACACTTCCTGTGTGCTGTCCTAGGCCAAGGCATCCGTCGTCCATACGTCAGCGAGACACTGAAATGAATTTATTTTCCAACAGCTACCTACATAGCAGGGTGTAGATCCCTCCTCTTCTCTCCCTGCTATTGCCACTGCTGCATTTTCTCATTGAGCTGAAGCACAGGCATCTGTCCTGGACGTGGCTTGGCGCCTCACTCTGCTCTGCCCAGCCCCTCCCCCTTCTAGGCCAGTTCATTTCGCGCTGAATGGCTGGCAAACGCACTCTGCTTCATTACTATTGCGCCCAGCCTCACAACTCACAGCTCACTAAAGAGTGGGGGCGTGGCACGCACTCTCTATCTATTGCCTGCTCTGCCACCATTTGCCACTTCATCGCAGAGTGCGTACAAAAAAAAAGAGGAGAAAAAAAAGAAGCTGAAACATAAACAAATTGTAGTAAAGGCCAGCTCGGTGTTCGCTTTGTTTTGCTTTTGCCGACCGCACGCATCAGCAAAGATGTTGCGGGTCATGCGAATAGTTTGTGGCGGCGGGGACGTGGCTTTTTGGGGTAGGGAGGTTTTTGAGGTTCCGGCTGTTTGGCCATCTTTACCACACAATAAAAATTTATGAGCCGTATGCGTGTGCGCAGCCCTTTTTTGCGTTTCATTAAAGTCGCACAACATTTTGTGAGGAGCGCATAAATTTTATATGTGCCACAACTTGACATGCTTTTCGAGCGACCCTCTGTAGGTCTATCTTCACTATCTTCCTCACTCTCTCTCACTCTCTCTGTGGCTCTCTTTCTGTTTGTTGTCACACTCACTCTATGGATAGCTGCAGGTAATGCAGCGTCGTAAATTCGTAGTACTTTGGCTGCGATGCGCTTGGAGCTTCATGCAATATGCATGAGTAGACAAGGGGGCGACTGGAATGGAGAGGGTGGTAGGTGGGGCTGGGCGAGTTAAGTTTAGCTGACTGCAGCTACAGCCACTTACTGCACTGCTTCAATCAATTAGTCACAGACCAAAGTTGTGTAAATGCAATTAAAGCGCAGTTTTCCTTTTTGTTTTCTACTTATTTTCCTTTTCATTTTTGTTGTAGTTGTTGTTGTTGTTAAAGTTGAAGCAGCTTATGCACAGTGCCTGCTAAGTGTATGTTGCGGCACATAAAAAGATGATTTTATGCTCTTGCGCACAATTTGGTTACAAAGATTTCACAACTGTCGCGCTGGCTGGCTGTCGCTGTCTCTCTCTCTCTCTCTCTCTTTCTCTCTCTCTCTCTGTCTGTTGGCAACATGTGCTGTGCTGTGATTTCTTTCTCATGCAAATAAACGTGAACTACAAAGCACGTGGCGGGCAAAGCTCGCAGAGGCGCGGAGGTGCGAGAGGCAAAGTCAAAAGCTGCCGCCACTCAAACGATCGATGTGAATGAATTTGTGTGTGTAAGTATGTGCGTGCCTATATGTATGTGTGTGTGTGTGTTACCTTTAAAATTTGCCAGGCAACCTGCATTTGGCGTTTAGCCTGTTAAATGCGACGAGACGAGCAAAATTCATCTCAGCCAACCAACTCCGTCCAATCCTAAGAAAATTGTTACGTAATGATGTGCCTCAAATTAAATCTGACAATTTTCAGGAATAAAGTCTTACAGTACAGGTGTGCCAAGTGTGTGTGTGTGAGTGTGTGCTTGAGTATGTGTGAATATTTCATTTAATATGTTCAGCAATGAAATAAGCTTAAATTGATTTATATATACGCACATTTTTTGGGCTAATATTAAGCTGTCTTAAATCGCTGCCAAAGCAGCTGTAATATGAAATGGAATTTATTTCATTATGCTATGTAAAATATTTCAATCGAATTGAATTGAATTATATTAAGATATTTGCGTGTAATGATGAGGCTTAGCAGCAGCATGACTGAGCCTTATTGATGAATAATTATCTACATATAATTATAATTATTATTAATTATAAGCAATTTTGTTTGATTGTGGCCATAATCAGCGCTTTCTTTATGAATATCATCAACATTTTTAGCTAAATTTTCAAATTAGCTTTTTCAAAAGAAAGGTCGAAAGTTATTTGCGAGTTTGAGCTTCTTAGCATACATATTTTCCCTGCCTCCTGTTTGACTCCAGACCGTTTCTTATCCTTCCCATTCTCTCTCTCAAATTTGATATATCATATAATATTGATGAATTTCAAGGGTCTCAAAAATTGTATAAATTTGCCAAAAATATGTATATGCATATGCAATATGTCCGGCACGTGAGAAGTCAAGTTAAGTAATATGGGAATTTTATTTTTCATGCTTGACCACAAGCTTGATGTGACCAGAATGTGAGTAGCGCACTCGAAATCATGTTTGACCGACAAGGCTTTGATTAAAAATTTATTAATATTTAACTTTGTGCACGCATTGACAACCAACAACAACAACAACAACAAACAACAAAGTGTATTCAACTAGCAGCTACTTTGCATAATTGCAAAAATAATCGGGCCAAAAAAGCGTCGTCGGGGTCTTAAATGAAGTTGTTAATATTAATGGGGAAATTTGTCAGCTTGGCAGCAACGGCAGAGGCAGAGGCAGCGGCAGCAGCAGGAGGAGCAGCAGCAACAGCAGCCGTCACAATGTTTGGTTTTAATATTGTTATTAATCAGCTTTTAATGTATTTAATTAAGTTTTGCGCTGCGTCAAATATGTTGAAAATTTAATCAACAAGCTGCCGACATTGCTGGCGCTGCCTGCTCCTGCTACTGCTGCTGCTGCTGCTTCTCCTGCTGCCCGTTGCCCGCTCTCAACTCAACTCGATTTTGGCCCAACAAATAATCATTATGGCGCATAGAAAAACCAACAGATTAGCAATGCCACGCCCACACTCGCACACTCGCCAAATCGCCCTCAAGGGCTGGTCGAGTGAATATTATTACCATGCCATCAAACTTTTATGGACAAGAACCAAAAAACAAAAAAAAAAAAAAAAAAAAGAAAAGTTTGCTATAAAGTTGTACAAAGAAACGAGAAAAGGAAACTTGTTTTTTTTTTTCGCTCTGCTTTGCTTTTTTCGGTTTGTTGTGAATTTCAATTTTCTATTGAAGAGAGGGAGAGGGAGAGAAAGATAGGGTGGGGGCTGCTTGGTTGTGTTTTAGGGGGGGAGAGGCAACATGTTTGACACTAACATATTAGCCAGCGTAGCAGCTGTCCAATGTTCGATCATGTCCAGCACTTGTCACGCTAAATGCGTTGCTCATTTGTCTATGCCTTGCCAAATTTGCACTTTATTTAAGCACTTTCTGTGTGTGTGTGTGTGTGCTCCCTTCTCCCTTCTCCCACAACAATGTACAATTTTTCATCTTTATGCGCTGTCTGACGCGCTTAGCAATGGCCGCTGGGCAGCGTCTTAAATGCGCTGAGAGAAAATGCGAGTGAGCCTCCAACATCCGGTTGGCGCTTATCTTTTGATTTGTGTTTTGGCTTCGTCGCCTGTTCTTAGCCTTCAATTTTTTTTCCTGCTCTTTTTCTCAAGTGTTTACAAGTGATTTGCTGCTGCTGCTGCTGCTGCCTGTGCCTTGTTATACTTTTGAGCAATGGAATTTCTTTCTTTTGCCTTTTGCGAAACGAAACTTTTTCAGCGACAGGAAAACCCAAATGACTCGAGTGAATTGCGCTTCCGGCTGTTTTGCAGCTTGTTAGCTTTGAACGTTCCCAATTGAAATCGGCCCAGACATATTGTATTGTGCGTGTGTGTGTGTGTGTGTGTGTGTGTGTGTGTGTGTGAAGGTGACGCCTTTGCCCAGCAGCTAACAACAATTTTTTTGGCCACTCATTTGCATTTTAAGGGGGCAGCAGGAGTGGGCTGGAGTAGGCAGAAGTCGGCAGTGCATGACTAAGAGATGCCCTAAACGTTCTGCCTGATTGGCTCTGTTCAAAGATTTCTGCCTATTTTTAGATATAGAAGAAGAAGAAGAAAAAAAAAAAAAAAAACTACTAAAAAAATATGAATAATATATAAAGATTTATGAAGTTATATGAAGCGTATCTTAAGATTTAAATATGCCTTAGCTATAGACACAATTTGCTGCTTTCAGCTTTTGTTGTCTGTCATCAAGTGGTTGAATTTATTTTAATCTCTATATATATATTTGGGAGTCTGTCAAATTTGATGTTTTTACGTGTGATAGTCTTCGAGCTATATTGAAAGAAAACAAGTAGAAATAGGTTTTTTTTTAAAGCTACCCTGAGCAGAGGCTAAAGCAGAGCCAAACTGCGAGGCTGAGACTGAGCCAGAGCCAGAGCGAAAATCCGAAGCAGAAGCTGACCAGAGCCAGAGTGAAAAGGCGAAGCAGAAGCCGAAGCGGAGGCTGAGTAAGAGTTAGAATCAGAGCGAAAAGTCGAAGCAGCAGCCGAGGCTGAGGCTGAGGCTGAGCCAGAGTAAAAGGCCGAAGCAGAAGCAGCAGCCGAAGCTGAAGCTAAGCCAGAGCGAAAATCCGAAGCAGAAGCCAAAGCTGAGGCAGAGCCAGAGTCAGAGTTAGAGCGAAAAGTCGAAGCAGCAGCCGAGGCTGAGGCTGAGCCAAAGCGAAAATCCGAAGCAGAAGCCGAAGCGGAGGCTGAGCAATAGTTAGAATAAGAGCGAAAAGTCGAAGCAGCAGCCGAGGCTGAGCCAGAGTCAGAGTTAGAGCGAAAAGTCGAAACAGCAGCCGAGGATGAGACTGGGGCTGTGCTAGAGTGAAAAGCCGGAGCAGAAGTCGAAGCTAAAGCTGAGCCAGAGTCAGAGTAAGAACGAAAAGTCAAAGTAGCAGCCGAGGCTAAGGCTGAGCCAGAGTAAAAGGCCGAAGCAGAAGCAGCAGCCGAGGCTGTAGCTAAGCCAGAGCGAAAATGCGAAGCAGATTGGGATGAGAGCTGAGATATCGTAATATACATCATAACATATCATGATAAATATATATAATAATATATATTTAAATAGAAATTTATATATTAAAGGCATATTTATTCATATAATTTTACTGGCTTTGAAATATATATTTCAAATTTCAAGCGTCCCATAAATCAGACAATTCTAACTTCATAATCGACCCGGTCTGTTTTCGTCAATCATCTAGCATGTCTGAAGTGGAATCAATATGCCTTGATTACACATTTTTCAATTGCTCTGGAGTATAATAGAAATCGGAAACTCATCGATATTGAAATCTGAAAAGCGTAGCTCAATAATTTCAATTTCAATGACTCTTAGCGCCAGTTAGACCTATTTATTTCAATGTATTTTTGTTTTCATCCAGTCTGAGTCTGGGCAATCAGCCAAGTGTGCGAAAATCGATGAGCGAGCAGACAATGCAGCAGAATGTTTGTTGTCTTGACTGTTGGCAGCAATATTAAAGATTTTTGAGCTAACGGTGAAGCCGTGTCGCCGCGTCTGCATTTCCATTTTATTTGGACGCTTTATTTACTTAATGCGCGCACTCGAGTTGACGATGCTGGCGACGGCTGCCAATGCCAATGTGCCTGGCGCCTGACGCTCGTAAAATCCTCCACTCCACCCTTGGAGGGTAACAAAAAGAAACAACTTGCAGCCAGTCGAAATTAGTTGCTGCAGCCACGCCCGCCCACATCCCGTACCACCCACTCCCTGTCTAGCAAATTTTTTGGCCTAGTCGACTGACAACTTGACTCTGCGGTCGCTAGCCATTAAATGGAATTGTCCTGCACTTTGGCCTTGCAATTGTCGCAAGCTCCAACGAATCTGAATCTATATTAGATTTAAGCGAAATCTTTGCGATATCCCCATAGCTGGAAGTGGAAGCTCTATGGCAGCTGAGCAGTTGCCATACCTAATTCAATTTCTGTTCCTATGCTCTGCTTAGCTTAGTTTATTGTATCACAAAAAACGTTTGACTTTAGCTTGACTTGACTTGACTTGACTTGAGTTAGCTTATTATTGTATTCCATGAACTTCTTAAAGACAGCTGTTACCTTAGATTGTTTATTGTATTCCATGAACTAAAGCTGGCGCATTATTTCGGAGCATGTTTTACCAATAATTTATATATATTAATCTTGAGAATATTCTATGTGTTACATTTTTGAACTATGTTAAAATGTGGGCTAAAATGTTTAAGCATCCGTTGAGCTTTACTTTTGAATATTTAGCATATATAGTTGACTGTTAAGCTCTGTTGGCAACAGAGAGTTTACATTTAATTCTGTGAGTTCTGTTGGCAACAGATAGTTTACATTTCAAAGTCTGTTAATTCTGTAGACAATAAACTCTGTTTTCTAAGCGCCTTGCTAAGCCACTGTTAAGTTTTATAAACAATAACTTTACTATTAAGAGCTTACAAGTAAAATTTTGCTCAAACCCTATTCCATTCGCTTAGAAGTTGTATAGCTCTCGCGAGTTTTCCTTTACATTCTGCTAAGAAAGTTTTTAATTCAGTTAGGCTAAGTTTCTAAGGCTTAGAGATAACATACGGCTAAAACTCTTTTGTACTTTGTTTTGTAAATAAAAATTTACTCTGCATAACATACTGTTAAGCAACTGTTGAAATCTGCTAACAACAGTTTTGCTGCGTAACAAATTCAACTAGCATTTATCTACGTAGCATTAAAAAGCTGCTGAGTTTCTTTAATTTACACATTTTTATCGATATAAGATTTCAGTTAACATTAGCTCTGTTGAATTAACTATAATCATCTGCTATTAGCTTCAAATAATTATTCAAAATTGAATACACTTGATTCACTTTTATTATATTCTAGGTATTCTACTGTTAAATCATTTGCTGTAGATATTCTTTCTGTTTGTTCTGTAAACTCTCCGTTCTCAGAGCTGCAACTGCGTCATTAACATTGAGCTAATATTTCTTGTTTGCCTGAGTTTATTGCCAATTTTAGCTGCACTTGAACTTAACGAACAATTTATCCCTATTTCAGTGTTTATAGCTAAAAAGAGAGAGAGAGAGATATGGAGGTAGATAGAAAGAGGGGGAGAGAGAGATAAAACGAATTTTAAGTGTAGTGAATGTGAGTGTGTGAAATGAAATTCGCTGGCATATGAAATGCAGTCAGCATATGCAAATCAATTGCTTACATATCCAAAACCATCCACACAAATACACACACACACACACAGGTATGCCTGCACACCTGTATACACACAGAACTATCTGAGCGCGTCAAGTTCAAGGAAATCAGATGCTTCGAAAATTTCTTGCAATTCGATTGAGAGAAGTGGGCAAATGGAAATCTTTGCACGCTTACTAAGTGCCAACGGCACAGAGCACGTGGGTTGTTTCAACAGCTTGATATGCGATAAAATGTTATTTATTTTATTATAAACAACCCTCGTCCATAGACACAAAGAGAGAATGAAGCCAACAACAAATGAAAAGCAAACTTGTGGCTTGACATTGATGAATGCACGATGAGATTTATGCTGCATGCCAGGGTGTGATATATATGTACATATAAGTATGTCTAACATATATTTATACTATATATACATATATATATATTCATGTGTGTGTGGGCATAAAGCTCGACGGTGTCTATGAGCTGCCACTCATTTGCTCACATACGTACAGAAGCGCGCGCGCGAGGTTGCTATGCTGTCTGGGTGAAATAAATGTTAAGTATACGCATAATAGGCGCCACAACTACAATGCTCTCTGTCTGCCTTCTCTCTGCTGTGTGTGTGTGCTTGCTCTGTGTGTGTGCGTCTTGCTCATTTACGCACTTTAAGTCACTGGCTTAACACACGTCTCTGCCTTGCTGCTGCTGCTGCTGCTGCTGCTGTTGTGTTTACCTGCCCGTCAGCGCCAAGCAAAACAAAAGTAGAGCAACAGACACAACACTCATACGACGCGTTGGCCCCCATTGGGTCGTCATTTTATATATGTATGTGTGTATATATGCCATTTACTCGCCCAACCACTCGCTACACTTGCCGCAAAGGGGCATTATTGGCTAGTTAGCACGATTGTTAGCAATAACTAGAGCTATTCAATACGCACACATATATACAGATATATATTTATATAAGTGCATATACATACATATATATATATATATGTGTATATAGACTGGTGCTAATTAAATTGATCTGCCCTTGGATATTGGATAAAAGTTAAGCCCTAGGCTAAGCTAGGCAATAAAAAGGGTGTTATGTACCAATTGTGTGTTACAGACGCAACGGTAAATGATGGTCAAATTGAAGCCAAGCTAGAGTGTCGATAGTTAAGGGCAAACGATAAAAAAGCTATTGCGATAGTTAAAGTTGGAGCGGGTAATGAAAATAGCATTCAACAGAAGAGCAAATACATTTGTTGCGGCTTAAGCTAAAGCTATGCATATTTAGTGGGTACATATCGTTATCGATACGGCATGAACTGTTATCGATAGATTTGATGACTAGCTACTAGTTTGATGATATCGATAGCCCTAACGGCATCTCACTCACTCTGTCTTTTTCTCTCTCTCCTCCTCTTCCTCTCTGTCTCACTCTACTGTCAATAGTGTATCAAAACTAGTCGACTTGCAGCATAGTGTAAACTTTTTCACAGTTTATGAGAGAGTGAGCGAGGGAGTAAGAGTGAGAGAGAGAGAGAGATGGGTGCTGCCTTAAAAGTCATTTTGCTTTTTTTAATTGTTTGTTTATTTGCCACGACGAGCTCGCGGCGTCTGTTGACGTTTGTCTTCTTAGCTGACTTCGTGCTTTCTTTTTTCACTTTACAGTTTTCAGTTGGGTTTTTTTTTACAGCTTTTTTTTTCAGTTCTTTTTTCAGTCATTTGTTTAACATTTGCATAGCTGGCAATTAGTGAGGGCAAAGGACGGTGAACAACGCTTGGCCAATGCCATGTTTATTGTTTTTGCTGTCCAACTGTTGCGCTGACAGCTCCAGAGAGATTTGTAATCATATTATTCTTTTTTTTTTTTTTTGTTCGTTGTTGACAGACAAGCAGACAAACCTTGACCTGACCCTGATCTTGGCCATATACGTATTGTCCGCTGTGCCATTTAGAGCGGCAATGAATCGCAATGAATTGTGAGTGAATTGTGTTGTGTTCAGCATATAAGGAGCTGCTGTTATTGCTGTTGTTGCTGCTGTTGCTGCTCATGCAGTTTCCCCTTTTTCTTGCAATTAACGGCGTGGCCATAATTATATGCATTACCTGCGCATGTGGGCTGTGCGTAAGTGCTATGAAAAAAATTAATTAAAATGCAATTAAAGTGGCAGGCGTTGCAATCACTTCTACCATTACCACAGCTCCCTTCTGCTCTCCTGCTCTACTGCTCTCCTGCCCTTTCACTCTCACCTTTTCGCTCACTCTTCACTTGTTTCTTTTAATGGTTTATTTTATGAAATGGCTGCCTTAAGTGCTAGTCGGTATAAAAAACGAGCTAAATTACGCGCCAAGTGCCACTTGACGTTGCGTATACGCAGCGTGTGCATAAAAAGCCAGCCACCACACCAATCCACCTCTCCCCCACTCTCTAGCTCTCCCTCCCTCTTTCTTCGACTGCTCCTGTGTGTGCTTTTTAACGTAAATTGCAACATTTTTTCTCTCTCTTTTTTTTTTTTTGCATTAAGCATGCCCGCACTTCCTCATCCACTTCGAGTGCACTTTGTTTAATTGATTATGCTTGGCCAGCGCACACACACAGAGCAAATGTATCAAGAAGTGGGCGGCACGCTCATGGGGCTTGGCATTGGGTTAGCTTCTTGCTGCTGCTGCTGCTGCTGCATAATTGCAGCTGCTAAATCCTATTTGGCACAGTTCATAAATATGCCTGATGAGCTGCAGCTAAACAGCTATTTATAAACGAGATGTGCTTGAAAAGTTACAATATTTATTGAATTTATATATGCAAATATATTTATGCAAGTATTTAATAAAGAAATAATAATTTAAATAAATATAAAAATATATTCATGAAAAATATGTATATATAAAAAATCTAATTGAAATTAATAAAAATGTGGCTCTATAGCTATTTCTAGACAAATTTAGGTCATTATTAAAATATTTGTTATACCCGAAAACCATTTGAAATGGGAAATCAGTGCATAAGGATTTGTTTATTTATTTATTTATTTGATTAATTACTATTATTATTATTTTTATATTTTATTTCAAACTTAGCTTTGTTTTTGCATAGGCTTCTACAGATAGATAGTTCTACAAAAAAAGAAAAAAAGCTCATAGGACCTCAGGTCAGGCAAAGGCTGTATCTACGGCATTATTCCTGCCATTTGTCGCACAATACTTTTATTCCTTGCTTCAGTTTTTGGATATAGACCAAAATTGAAGAGCAACTGGCAAATCCACATTTGCAATACATTATGTGCACACCTCGTAGATATGCTAAAAAGGGTTGATAAGTCAAGAGTTTATGCCATACACACACACACATAAAAAAAGAGTTCTAAATATACAGTTATATTTCAGCTAAAAGACACTCGAATTTGTGCCCCATCAGCATGAATTGTGTCTCTCAGTATCTCTTTGTGGCTCTCAGTGTCTTTCTGTATGTTTTGTGTATATGTGTGTGTGTGTATCTTTTGCCTTTGGCATTGTGTGTTGCCTTTTGTGCTATTATTAAAAATGTGGCTGCTTTATTTTCTTGAGCCTTTCTTTCTTTTTTTGTTTGGCTCTTCTCTCTTTATTTTTATACTTATGCAAACATGTCTTATGTCTTCATATGCTTATAAGTATGTTTACATACATATACAGCATACACACACACACACACTAACACATACTCTCGCTTGCTCGTTTTTGGTTGACTCTCACTCTAGGGAAATTTTCAGCGTGCTGTGTTTGATTACGAGCTGCGTTTTTTCCTTTTCTGTTGCTCCCGTTGTTATGGATTATGCGACCATTGGGAACAACTGTTTGGCCCACCCCGCCCGCTGCTGCTGCTCTTACGCTTTTGTTTTTTAGTAGCCTTCACATAACTTTAGTTCTTTCTTTTTTCTTAAAAATTTTCGCTCCTTAAGCTTGGCCTGCAGGCAGGCGAGTAAGAAAAGGGGGAAAAAAAACAAAAAAATTAAATTATAATTAAAAACATTTTTGGCATTGTCGAAATGCGTCAAATATTTAAACACTTGGCAATCCGCCGAAGCAGCAGCAGCAGCAGCAGAAGTTGTGGGGCGACATTTTAGCATTTCGACATTTTGGAATTTTCTACCTTGCATGGCTGGCAGGCAGGCAGGTGTGTGTGTGTGTGTGTGTGTGTGTGTGTGTTTGTGTTTTTCTGTTGTGTCAGTCCCCATGGGCCATAAAACGCAATAATAAGGCACATGAAGCATATTTTACACATGTCTTTGTCGCATTTATCACAATCAGCGAACAACCAGCCAACCAGCCAACCAGCCACGCCCCCTCGCCCATACACTTGGCTGCCTACCTGTGAAATACTTAAGCAAACACGTCGCATACGCAGCAACTTTTATTGCATTTCTTTTTCGCTTTCTCTCTCTGTGTGTGTGTTTGTATGTGTGTTTTTGCCAATTGTTTGGCAAAAGTGCTTGCCATGGCAGTCTTACCTTTTGGGGAGCTCGTGTCGCTTCGCCTTTTCCATCTTCTGCTAATGTGACAAAGTTTTTAATAACTTGGCCTTTTTCATGCACAGGTGAATAATAAACATGTTGACAGTCATAATGTGCTTAGGGGGCGTGGCAGCAGCAGCAGCAGCAGCTCAAGCCTGAGTTGTCCCAAATGTGCCGCCAGCTGTGATAAGTGTGGCCAAGTGGGTGGAATTGGGTTTGGGTCATGTCAATAATCAAATGCCAGCTGGGCACGCATAACTTAAGGTAATTATTGACATTATTGACTATATGCTAGGAATGCTAAGCTAAAGCTAAACGCACACGCACACACAGTCACACATGTGCTGTGAATTGTAATTGTGAGCGATTATCGAGATAAGGAGGCAGACAGAGAGCGAGAGAGATTTCAGTTAGCCCTTAAAGGATTTGGCCATTGTTTGTGCAGTTTGTTTGGTCAATAGCTTTAATGTGTAGTCCATTAGTTACAGCTTAAGCATGAATGTTGTACAAATATTTTGCTTTGTTGCTTTAAATAATATTTGAGATGAATTTGATATGAATTTGCTAAGGTTTCTGTTATTTTTTGAGTAAATATTATATTTAAAGTTATTTTTTATATTATATATATATATGTTTCTCTTTTTTGTCTTGAGTTGCACTTTTTCCTATGAATAATTTTTTTTATATAAAATTTTAGATAATATATCTTGTTTGCTTTTAAGATTTCCTAGTCTGCTTGACTGCAGTATTTTTAGAACTCTAGAGAACGTTTGACATACATATATAGACTTTTACTTGATTAAAAACATACTATAATGTTGCTATTTTATTGAAATTTTAATTGAGCTTGATAATGTATTTTTGCGCTGACAAAACCTTGAAATTAAAGCGCTGTCATATTTGAGCAAATTACAAAAAAAAATATATATATATATATTTTTATGAAAAAAGTGATTCATTTAATTGAACAATTCTTCATATATTTCTAACAGAAATTTGCATGTTCAAAGCTCAAAATAAAAATATTTGTGGATATATACAAAATAACATACATATTCATTTGTATTTATTAATTATTTTAACATGCATGAAATATTTTCAAATATTTTGTATTTATTTAATTAATGAAAAATAAATCGTCTGCTCTGTCTTTTTCTGTTTGTTTTGTATTCATTGCATTTGCTGTGCAATTAAAATATGTTTGCCTTATTTGTTTTTATTTGTTTAACATTTTTACCAGCTTTTTTTCCACAGCTTTTATATTTTTAATTGAAAATTAAAAATTTCAATACATTTATGACGCTTTCATTCTAATCAATTTCTATTGCAATTTATTGGCTATTTCATACATTCTAAATTTTGCCTAATTATGCATGTAAATTAAATTTTGCATAAATTATTTTTGAATGCAAACTAATTATGTTAATTTTAAATGTATTTAAAATGTGTGTGTTGTAATATTTACATGAAATATTTGAAATATTTGAAATTTGCCAATGTTTGTTCATAAAGTGAAATTAATTTATGACCTAAGTCTATGTGTTACGCGAAATTCAATATCTTTAGTATATGCAGTATATAGTATTTGTATATCTCTGTTATTAGCTCTATAAGTTTTAGAGTTTTCACTTGACTCTCTATAGCAAACTCTATAAATTATATGCCACTGCTGCCACTTGCGTTTGACAAACAATGAAATTATCAAAGACAAACTGAAATTTCATAAACCATTTAGCATTATGCAGTTGCTTGAGCTCAACTGCAACTGTTTTAGCACAAATTTAAAGAGTTTTCCGAAATGCAAGCCAACATTAAAGAGTTAAAACAATAAGCCACAAAACGCAATTTAGCAAACAACCAAATGACCTTCTATGGCAGCAAAGGGGGTCGAATCGTTAAATGGAAAGAGATAAAGAGTGTGCACGAATGAGAGACAGAGAGAGAGAGAGAGAGCGAGGGAGACAGTGTGAGTGTAGAGCGTGAATTGAATGGGCTGCATTGCTCATACGCAACGTGTAACAACCTTGCAATTTCAAAGAGCCGGCAGCGCAACTAAAACGGAATTGCAGCGCTCATTGGTTGACTGTAAATGGGAAATCTGTGCGCATAAGTGTGTGTGTACAGTCTATGTGTGTGTGTGTGTGTGAATGTGTATCGCCCTCTCCCCAACTCTCCCTCTGTGTGCGTGGGAATGCTGTGTGCGCCTGCCTTTTGTACATTGCTTTGGCAGCTTCGATGGCAACCCTGGCCTTAGATTGATTAGTTGTGCTTCAGTTGAATGTGCGCTATGTGCGTATGTATGTATGCGTGTGTGCGTGTGTGTGTGTGTGTGTGAAAAAAGTGAACGTAGAAAGCACTTTGATCGCGTAAAGCAATTAACACGCAATTACCATTTCCACTTGCGCCCTGTCACAGTGTGTTGACATTTCACACGATGTCATGTCGCTGTATGAGTGAGGTGTGCGTATCTGTGTGTGTGTGTGCGTGCCTGTGTGTGTGTGTGTGTGTATAGGTGTAATTGCCAATGTGGCTGCGTGCGAACAAGTTGTGGCTAAAAGAAAAATGCGCTGGACAGTGTGAATGTAGCGATATATCAAACAGAACAGATAATAAATGACAAGCAAAGCAAAGGGCACGCAGCAAGCGACAGAGAGAGAGAGAAAGAGAGGGAGAGTGAATGTGTGTGTGCGTAGGAGAAATGGGTGTGTACATTTACTATCTCTTTCTCTTTTCTTTTTTTATTATATGGCCAAACACTGTTGCTGTTGTTGCTGTTGTGCTGTGGGTCATCCAAATGTCGCTTTGATTGTTTTTCTTGTCTCATGTTGTTTGTTTTGACATTGGATGAGCGTTTGGTGTTTGGCTCCAGTGAAAATCACTCAAATTGTCACTTGCTTAATAATTAACATTAATGCGTGCTAGCAGCAGCAGCAGCAACAACAAGCGACATGGACATAAAACAAAAGGCGAGGCGCGCTCTTGACACTTGCCAGCTGCTGCTCAGCCCATTATTGCCGCTGTGTGTGTGCGCTTGTCTATATATATATATGTGTTTGTGTGTGTGTGTGTGCTTAGCATCATTATCAACATGTTTGCTCTTTAATTAATTTGTTTACTTTTGCCTTTGCCAAATTGACGCATAATTAACTCAAATGTCTTACGCAACGCAATTAAAACAAAACGAAACTTTTTGTCCAAACTTTTTTGTCTTTCGAACAGCAGTAGCAGCAGCAGCAGCATCAGCCACAGCCACAGCCACAGCAACAACAACTGCTGCATATCAAAAGTTTCACCTGGCCAGCGCACTCACTCACCTGTGTTTTAGGTGCAATAAATTCAGAATTTGTTTCGGTACTCGGTTCAGTTTTTATTTCTATTTTATTTCTGTGTTGCTTCCGTTTGGCTGCGTTTATCAGCCGAAGCATAAAAGCGATAAAGTTTCATCCATAAAATATGCGAAACTTGTGCGACAGCTCCTAACGCACAATAAAAGAGCAACAGAGAGCGATAGAGTGTGTGCGAGAGAGAGAGAGAGAGAGAGAGAGAGAGAGAGACAGAGAGAGAGAGAGAGTGTGTGTGAGATTTGTTTTTATTTATATTTTTACTGGCATATAAATTAACGTTAGTTTATTTATTTCATGTTTCAGCAGTTATAATGAGAAACTTCAAATATTTGAATAATATTACTTATGGCAGTTGGCTATAAGATTTATAATTTGATTAACTGTAGAGCATCGAGTGTGTGCATACCAAACATATTATGATTGTTGCTTTACGAAATGTGAAATTGATTGGTTTTTATATGTGCCGAAAGTCAACTGAATAACTTGAGTCAGTAAAGTGGCAAGTTTAATATCTTTAGAAACTCTGGAATTCACATTTTTCATTATTTTCTATATTATTTATTTGGATAAGTTCGGTTAGGTAGTTCCAGAAATTGTTTAGTATATATAAAATAAGTTCGCATAACAAATTTCATAACTATAGAGAAATCATTGGCTATATAGTGAATATGATATAAGCATATAAGTTGTGCATATCATACTTAAATTTCATTAGTTAAAAGTATGTTAAATGCTCCTACTTTAAGTTTATATATTTCTTTAATATTCTTTAATGTTCCCAAGTTCAAGTAGTTATATAGCTATATCATACATGATAGATTGGATTGTTATGCAAATCAAATATAATTTTCTTTAATTATGAAAAATAAGCTTAAATACCAAATTTGATATAAATAACTAAAAGAGTTGCTGAGTTCACTTAGTTAGTGGATTGCTTCAAATGCTACCTAAATGCTTGATAGTCATACAAATTTATCTAGTTATTAAATAAAAAATAAGTAGATACCATGCCAAATATATCATTTATAACTTTAAATCTTACTCAGTTTAGATATAATTTTCATTTACTGTTGCCAGGCAAAGTTTTCTGAAGCTTTCGTAGTTCTGCGCCTGCTTAAGTAAGAATATGAAAAAGTTGCATTACTTTGACTTTCCTAATTTAATTGTTTATGTCTGTGCATGTAGCTGACATTAAAATTATATATATATATAAATATATATACTATATACTGAATATCATCATATATGAAACATATGTCGTTTGCTGTCTAAGGCCAAGTTGCAGCTTTTTGGTAAAACAAACACGTTTTCATTAAAAAGTCTGCGTTTGATGGCACATCATGGCAGACACACACACACACACACACACACACACGTTGTAGGCGTGGCAGCTGCCTTAACAGCCTCAAGGTCATCAAGTGCGCTTGAGACTTTTGCCCAATAAAATTAACCAAAAAGGAAGCATGAAAAATTACACAAAAATAAACGAGAAAAAAAAACGTGTGGAAAAGGGCAAAACATGGATGAAAAAGAAGAGGAAAAAAAGAAAAGAAAAGAAAAACTTAAACACTTTTTGCATTTTTAATATGCCGGCAACGTGTGCACTTTGCTTGCCTCATTTAGGAAACTGTGATATCTTTGTAGCCTGCGTTACGTATACGAGGTGAGGTCAAAGCTAAGCCAATTTTCAAATTATCTCAATATATAATATACATATTGATAGATATATTGTACTCGATCGCCATAAAACATAATAATCTTGCATTGAACATTTTTCAGGTAGCTTTAGCCGATTCATATCTATTTATAGCGCTTGAGCATTCATTCTGCCAAACTTTTATTTTTGACTACAAATCAAACGAACCTAAACAAATTTTTTTTTTTTTATGAAAAATATGTGCTTGCTATATTTAGATAAGAAGAACAAACGGCAAACAGCATTTTTAAATTCATGTTCGAAATGCTGTTTACGTGGTATTTAAGATGATTAAAGCCAAAACTGAATTTATGATTGTGAGAAATATTCGAGTAAAGTCTAAAAAGGCAAAATTAAAATAATTTTTCAATATATAAATATTTACAATAATTTCAATCTACATTTTTCTAGACTTTTGTTTTAAAGTCAACAAAGTAGCAAATAATTACTAAATGACCTTTAACTTGTTCACTTTGATATTGTAAATGGAATTAGTTTTAAATACTATTTAAAACATTTTAAAGTTAAAGTTCCAAAAGTCTCTTTAAAAAGTTGTTTAGCTGTCCATATTTTTTTTCAAAATTTAATACTATTTATATGCAGAGCAAAGTCGCTTTTGATTTATACACCTCTCGCTGGTTTCTCAGCTGCTGCTGCTGCTGTTGCGACGTTTGGCTTTAACGTGAGCAAAAATTGATGATGGCGAATGTAACGGGCACACACACAAAGAGTATGCCATGACCTGCATGTACAACAGGACATGCGACGCTGTCGAGTCACAGCCAAACACCGAGCAGATCTCCCCCCCCCTATCCCACCAGCTGCTCACCTGCTCTTAGCCAACAGCCTTTAACAGTGTGGCAGCCAACGAGCGTATGCCACAAGTTGTGTTAGTTGCCTGTATTGCTAAAAGTGTGTGTGTGTGTGTGAATCTGTGTGTGTGTGTGTGTGTGTGTGAATCTGTGTGTGTGTGTGTGTGTGCATTTCGCAATTGATACACGTAATTACCCACGGCTACAATTAGGGAATTTGTAATGCATGGCACCGCTTTTTTGGTCATTCTAATTGTGCAATTAGGCAATATCAATTACAAATAATTACAATGATATAGACACACACACACTCACATACACACACACACACATACAATCGGGCAACAGATTTTTAAATTATGCATGAGACAGCAAAGCAAAACAAAACACTTGCATAGCAAAAGAAAAACCCAAACGAAATGGAAAATGTAAATTGCGGCGACGTTGTTGGCCTGGCCAAACATACTAAATCGCAGTGAAATCCATTTGGATACCCGTTTAGCCTTTAACATTCAATTGGCATATAATTTTTTTGTGTTTTCTGTTCGTTTGGGCTTTTACGATACTCTTGCAGCTAAAGAGTATGTGCAGTAAGTGCTCGATGTAAGCAGGGAAAGATAGACAGAAAGTAGAATTGGAATCAAATAGTTTCATAATTAACTTCATAATTGTTGTTAAGAGATATGGTTTAAATAACCATTAGGTTTTATGTCCAGCTTTATTGACACATAAATATAAAAATCTTGTATTATATTATATTTGATTATGATATTTATTTGTCAATTAAGCTGTTATAATATAATATCTAATTTTTATATTTATGTATCTATTAAGCTGCACATAAAAAATAATCAACTATTTTATCTATGAAGCTTCGCCTAATTTATTTCTGACAACTCAGTAAAAATATTTGAGAAGTTGTTTTTAATCAACTAAAAAATATTTATTAAATACAAAAGTATTCATATATATTATTTATTTATATTAGTATTAGTTTCGTTTAATATAATTGTTGATAAATATTTATACTTTATACTTTTTTAAAACCTTATATATTATTTATATTTATTTAAATAATTTTGTAATGCTCAATTTCCGTGGGTTTCTTGATAATTATTTGTATATATTTTTAGTATGTTTATTATTTTTTTAAAATATTTTTTATTATTTAAATAATATTTACATTTTTTTTTTAAATATTTATTATAATTTAATAATTTTTAATAAAATCTCTCCTTAAGCTATCTTTAGCCTACCTAGCACATACCTTAACTTTGTTCTTTCTATATTTAATTCCTGTTTCCTCCAGTTGCCTGCTCTTTCTCTTTATATACCACAATAACTTTCACATCAAGTTGAGCTTTGAATAAATGCTCATAGAGTATTAAAGTTCTGCATAAGTTTTCTATTTTTCTTCCTCTCTCTCTCTCTCTCTCTCTCTCTCTCTCTCTCTCTCTCTTTATCGCAACACAAATGCATAAATAATTGTTAAAAATGTTGTGCAACTTTTGCAGTGTTTTGAAAAGTTTTTGAGCTTAGAGGAAATTGATTTGCAAACGAATTTCACAAACAAAACATATGCCTGAAAACTGTTGTAACAAGTGCCAAACTGTAAGGGAATACGAACTTCGTGCTAGTCAAGATTTCATCTGAGTTTGTCGCTACCTCTCCCGCTCCTCTCCATCACTGCCTCGCTGTTTGTAATATAACACAGAATTAGAAAATTGAATATGTCAGGCCTTAGCCGCGCCGTGTCGAGAGTCAAGGTAAAGCCCAAGCAAAACATTGCGACATTAAGCATGGGCGTTGCGAATTGGAAAATTTAATTTGCGATGGTCGCACAACTTTTCAAGACAAAAAACACCGAAAAGAAATAACAAAAAAAAAAAAAAAAAAAAGACACAACAGCAAAACATAAGACGAGATTTGAGGAAAATGAGAGGAAAATCAACAGACAAATCTGCACAAAATAAGGCCACATTGTCGTCTCGGTCTGCGTATTTTCTTGAGCAGCTTCTTTTTTTTTTCCTTCTCTTTTGGTGCCCATTTTCCTTTTGGGTCTTTTTTTTTTTTTTTGGTTTTTCATTTGCTTTTGCGACTTTGGCTTAAATTCTCATCTTCGTTCGCTATCCCGCTCTCTATCTCTCTGTGCTGTTGGCATTCGCTTTTGCCTCAAATTTTCGTTCTCATTTGGCCAATTTTTTTCATGGCTTAGTAGTTGCTGCTGCTGTGGCTCTTGTTGCTATTGTCGTTGCTGTTGCTGTGGCTGTTGTTAAACCAAATTTCAATTATTTTGTTTGTTGCCATTTTCATTACGTTTCGCTTTCATAGTCGCCTGTCAGCGTGTAACAAAGCGCAAAGCGCAAAACTTGCAAAGCAAAAACACAAAAAAAAAAAATAATGTGGAAAATGGTAAATTGCTTATAATACTATACACAGTCAGTGCAAAAGAGATAGACTTAGGGTGACAAGAGATAGAGTTAGGGCTAACCAACACCATGCCACACAATGTGGCACGGCCATTGTCCGCAATGTTGTTGCTGTGGGGAAACCCTTGCATTTGCCACGCCTCACGCCCCCAGCCCCCAAACCATAGAACGCCTACCTTTGCTCAGCTATTGCTGTCCACATTTTGTGGCTTTGTTTCGCGCTGCTTTGTGGCTGCGACTCTTTAAACGACATTAAACTGTTCTAGTGGCCGTAATGAACTACACACAGCGTCGAGTCGTTGCTTTAGGTTGCCTGCCTGCTTGGCTGCCTGGCTGCCTGGCTCTGGCATCGATGCGTGCAGCCGGCGCTTTGATGTGTGATTCTCCCTACTCCTGCTACTGCTGCTCCTCCTGCTCGTGCCCCTGCTACAGTGCTGTCAAATGCAAGGCAACTTGGGCTGCCTTTTGTGTACATTTCACTGGCATTTTTTTTTTTTTTGTGCTGCTGTAGCCGCTGCTCGTTTTCGTTTTCATTTAATTTCTGTGGCCCTTCCCACATACACCACACTCGGCACTGCGACTCGCATGACAACATTGATGACATCGTCACATACGTGTGCCACGCCCCTCCCCCCTCCCACCCATGCACAGAACTTATCGAGACGATGCTTAAAATTCCAAGCACTCTCTTTTGTGAGAAATTTTCGTCATCTTCATTTCTTTTACTTGGTCGAATTATTTTGAAATTGAAACTTGATTATGTTCTAACTGCCATGACACACGGTTTTTTGTCTGGGCCCCATTCGCTAAAAGAGTGCGAGCCACGCCTACACTGCCCAATACACTATTTCACTGCTCACTGGTCAGCTGGGCTAGGTTGGACTATGGAGTGTGAGGTGGGAGGGGGGCGTGTCCATTTCATTTTATCGCTCGACTGCATTGTAAATATTTTCTTTAGTCGCGCTTTGCCAGTCGAAAATATATAAATAAGGCAAACGCTTTGATAAACTAAGCTATAATCAACACACAGACAGCAGCAGCACGCTCTGCCTGACTGTATGTGTGTGTGTGTGTGTGCAGTGGTGATGAGATTATAGAGAAAACGTGCTTACATCGAAATCCCAAACTGTCATAGCTTAAAGCGCAGCGCAGCGACTTAAAGCAGCAGAAATAAATTTGTTGAATAATATTTATAAGGTTGAGCTTTTAATGAAAAGTTGACAAGAGAGAAAAATAAACAAAAATGAAAATAAAATCAAAATAAATAATAATAAATAATAAATAAAGCTAAATAATTGATATTTTATGTACATTTAAATTTTAATATAATAAAACTAAAGCTAAATTTTAAATAATTAATATTTTTATTCATTTAAATTCATAAATAAGAAATTAAATAAAAGTTAAATAAATTTATTTATTTTTTATTCATTTAACCTTTTAAATAATAAAATATAATCTTAATAATTTTACATTTTTCGTTGTCTAAAAAGGTTTCCCATATTTTTAAATTTAAGAAACTGTTCCGATATTTGAATTTATATTGTTAATGTTAAAAAATATCTGTATTTATATATTTTTTTTTATTTATTTATTTTTATTTTTTTATATTTTCCCAATTTAATTGGACTTTAAATAAATTTCGATATCTGAATTTGTATAGGTATTTTAAAAAATCGAATTATTATTTATTATTATTTTTTTTTTAATATAATATTTATTTTTATTATAATTTATTTGTTTTTACTTTTATTTATTTATTTGTATTTTGATATCCGACCCATTTTGAATTAAATCACATTTTAACATATTTTTGTAGTATTTTATACTTTTGTATATTATGTTTTGTATATTTAATATTATCAAATTTATTCTTGTGACACTCACAGCTGCAATTTCACTTGATCTATTTCCAGAACAGAACTTCTAAGCTGAGCTGATCGCGTCTAGTCCACAATCCTTTCTTTTCTCCTCAGAAATACGTAAGTAAATATCTCTTTCAATACATTCTCTGCTAACTATGCTCTGCTCAGCTCAGAGATAACTTTTTACGTCTCGCAAATAAGCAAACCCGAACAGGTTAAAGGTAGCACACAAAATTCAATAGAATTGAAAACTGCAAGCCGTTGGCTCTTCAGCATGAAATATATATGTATATAAAGAGAAATTCCACATTTGCTGCTGCCTTTGCATAACATAACATATTATTCAATTTCAAATAACTCGACATATTTGCAGAAAATCATGTAAACAACAATAAATTCCATACATATGAAATATTTTTGAAAAACATTTAAAAAAAGGCTTTAAAAATAGTTTTTATTTTTAAATAAGAAAAAAGGCGAAAATATACATCAGCTGCTATCTCTGCTATTCATGAGCTCCACGAGCCCGCATAGTCCAAAAAGTGAGATATCAGCAAATATGAATTTTCCTTTTCACTTCGTTTTCCCATCTTTTTTTCGCTTTTTTTTTTCTGTGTTTGCTGCGCCTTTTGCTGACAGTCGCTTTTGAAAAGCAAATAATATGAGTTTCGGTTTATATTACACAGGCTCGCTGTCTAACAAACATTTTTGTTGCTTTTCTTTTACTTTGCTGAGGGTTTATTTTTGTATTTTTTATTTCTGTATTTTTTGTACATTTAGCTGCATTTGAATGAAGTCGACAACGGCGTCAACGTTTATGCACGAAATGTGTTTTTAATGAAGCCTTTTAACCAGTTCGTTTGCCCCGGCCTAATAAAGACAGCGACGCGAGCAGCGTCCGTCACTTATTTTATGATATTTTTTTTTAGCCTCTTTCTCTGTCTCTTTCCCTGGCTTTGCCCATTTATGTTTTATTTTTACTTGTTTTTTTTTTTTTTTTGTTGGTTTTTCTTCCCTTTTTCAATAAATCGCAAATGGGCATTTGTCCTTGCAGCGCATGGAAACGGGTAGAAATGTGCGAACTGAGTGCTCTGAGAGAGTGTGAGAAATGGGACTGGCACAAGGATTGGTATTGGGACTGGGACTGGGACTGGGACTGGCATTGGGTCTGAGGCTGTTGCCCGAAGTTTATGCAAAGTAGCTTTTAATATGTTTACGACTAAACATTTCTTTTGGGGTAGGGTGTTGGCTGCTGTGCACAGGTTAATGGCGGCCCGCCCGCTCTTGCTTTTATTATACAATTTTTAATAATTCCTTAAAAAAAAAAAAACGGAGCAGCAACAGCAGCAGCAGGAAATATTAAAGTTTACTGCTGCAGCCGACGCCGTTTACATTTGGCCAAGGCAACATTTTTTGTTCTTGTATTGTAATTTATTTGCTCAGCTGCGTGGCTAAATTTAAGTGGCTCAACTTTAAATGAAATGAAATGTTAATGTACCAAGACAGTGGCAGACATATATATATATATATATATATATATAGAGAGAGAGAGAGAGAGACAGACATTTGCCTGCAGTTAGTTTATTAAATTTTCTTAAATTTTATATAAATATCTAAGCCTGTGCATTATGCATGAATTAATTCAGATTTAAGCTGCTTTAGAAGTTTGCTTTAAGCACATTTGGCTAGCCTTTGGCATTGGAAACATGGCAAGTTACACGTGTCGCTTCGAATTACAGCAGATGTAAAATGAAAATATACCTTTAAAAAATACGCAATGTTTTGCTTTGCCTTTCATTTTTTTGTTTGAAAATAAGATCAAGCCTTTGGCGTATGCGTATGCGTAATATTGCGTATACGTCGCATTGTGCCAGCGTGCGTGTTAATTGTGTTAAAATTTGAGCGAGGTCCACATCACGTCGCTGGAGTGCAATGCTTTAACGACCGGCTGCATACATAAAACGCAGCTGACATGGCCGGGGCATGGCACGAGTTGCGTCGAGTTGGGTTCGCGTTGGGATCGAGTTGGGTCTATAAAGCGCAAGCCCTAGGCGTGCGCCCAAATGTAGGCAATAAAAAATGTTTAAACCCTAAATTATTGTCAGCGTTGAGCAGCCGAGATAGAACGGGAGTGAGTGAGTGAGTGAGAGAGTGAGTGAGTGAGAGTGAGAGAGAGTGAAAGAAAGGGCTGCATTATGCTTAGCTATAGCAAATGACATGGCAAACCAAAAGTTTGCCGCTTTGCGCGCGGCACATTGTTTGCAGCAGCAAAATATGCGAGAAACTTGCATGGGCAGGAGGAGCAGGACACGGTAGAGAGCGAGAGAGAGAGAAGGAGCGCAGCGCGGCGAGATATTTTTGTGGGCGGGAATTCGTGACAGAAGACGCCACTTGATGATGAATGGATAGCACCTACGGCAATGTCGTTGACTTTGGCATACAGCGAACTTGAAGAGCGGCACGTTTCCCAGTCTCCCCGACTCTCTCTCCCCCACTCTCTCCCCCACTCTCTCACTCTACCACTAACTGTTCCATTTGGTGTCTCTGCATAAGTTTTTATGGCATTCACTACTTTCAGCTGCGTGCGTTAATCTTATTTGCTACAACATTTTCCTGTACGCTGTACGCTTGTGCGTAAATAAATGTAACAAATGTCGCCAGCTGCGAGCGTTATATATATATACATACATATATTATAAATGTGTATATATGTGTATATTTAGTATACATATTATCGGCTGTGGGGCAGTTTGGCGATTTTAGCGGCAAAAGGCGCATATTTTGTCTACTAAAAGCATGTCAGGGATTTTCGCCTTACAATAAAAACGTGGCACTTTGTCTATGCATAAGTCAGTTCTCAAAAAAGGAAATCAAGTGTGTGCGAGTGTGTGTGTGTGTGTGTGTGTGTGCGAGTGTGTGTGTGTGTCAAAGTTGTACCCAGAGCATGCCAAGTTTGTGCTTTTGGTGCGTGTATTGAATGCAAAATTCGAAAGTTAAATATTGCACGCTTAACTGCCAGAAAAAAATAAAGAAGATAACTTTTTCGACTTGCTCGCAGCATTCTCCTTCTCTCTCTTTTCTCTCTCTGTCTCCCTTCCTTTGCTCCTTTCTTCTGCATTTCGTTATCTTCTTAGCTCTAAGGCAACAGCATATTAAATTTAATTAAAGCGACAAGCCAAAAACGCAAATGTGATTACAATTTCAACTTCAACTGGAACTGGCAAAAACTTGATTTGACAGCAGACAGCAAATCTGACACAAAAAGGGAGAGAGAGAGAAAAATAAAGTCTTGGAGTTCTCACTTGATACTCTGGCATGTCAGCCGGCTAGATACACTGCCCTCAGCCTGTCTCTGCCTCCCTCTCCCTCTCTCCCTCTCTCTCACTCACTGACTCTGTCTCTGACTGTCGAGTAACATGTCTTTGCATATTTGATGGCGCATAATGGCGCAAAAAATTGTTTACATGCATAAAAAATGTGTTTTTTTTTTTTGCATTTACATAAATTTTTTTAGACTTTTCAAGTCGCACAGCCTTTGCACTTATGTCAGGTAGGCAAAATAAAAATGAAATATATTTAAAAATATATATATTTGTATAATACATTTAGCCGAATGTATTTTAGCTAAGAATTCGAGTCTAGCTACGCACTTTTTCGCTCTTCCCTTGGAATTTTTCATTTCTTTCTTTTTCTGTTTAGGTCAGTTAAGCTATTTTGTTCAATTATAAATTCATAGCAGCCAAACCTTTTTCATACCCGCTGTTCCACGTTGAGTTCCCCAAATGGTTTTTCAATTAGCAAATTCTCGGAAATCGAAGAGCTGCTACTAGCTCATGAACTCTCTGGATGCGTAGCAATTGCAATTTACATTGCTTATGCATTCACTTTGTACATTTGTCGTACTTCAGCGAAATCCTCTTAGCTTTTGTAAACGGTTCGACTTTACTTTTGGTTAATTAAAAATGTTTAGAACTTAAAATAAAAAACAATTTATTAGTTTAACAGAAATGTATAGAAAATGTTAAAATTTTTAGTATATTAATTTTTATTATTTTTATTATTTTTTATTATTTTTTATATAAATGTTATTTTGTTTAAAACATACAAAATAAGAAATTTCTATTTAAATCATTTATAATACTTATTTTTTTATTTTGTCATTTATAATTTTTTTATATATACAAAATTTCCAAAAATTAGCATTTGTTTTATTATTTAAGTTATATTTTAGAATTTTTATTTATTTTATATATTTTAATTTATTTTCATTTATTTTTATTTATTTTTTTTTTCATATACACACATATATTTAATATTTCTTAATTTTTCCAAAACATATAAATATATAATAATATATATATTTCTATTTTTACATAACATTATTATAAATAATTTTAAAATTAAATTGTCAAAAAAATATTTAAAAATTAAAATGTTTTTACTAATCAATTAAGAAAACATTATAAAATATATTCCAAAATATATAGATAACATTATTAAATATAATTAATTAAATAGCTCTTTTGCATATTTTATTATATTTATAATTATATTTTGGAATATATACAGAACTATTTTGATTGTTGTTTAAATATTTTTAATTCATTATTATTATTATAATTTTTTCTTTAAGTTATTATTTATTCTAATATTATATATATATATTTTTTTTTCGTATATAATATTATATATATTTTATATTTATTTATTTGGCAAGTTTATAGATATATTTTTATTTATTTTGATTTATTTCTTTTTCAAATTCTTTTTTCATTGAGTTTTCTTTTTAATTATTAGAATATTTTTGCATCAAATTTCATTAGTTTTATTATTATTATTTTTAATTTTTTTAGTGATTTATTAATAATATTATAAAATTTTAATTTCTGTCTTCAAATATCGATAAGCTATAAATCCTATATTAAAATTGATTTTAACTAGAATATTTTCTTTTTTGACGACCTATTCAAACTTATAAGTTATTTAATTTGAATTTGATAAGTTTCGAATTTGTTACTCACATTTGTTTGTCTGCTTTGATGTTGTTGTATTTCTAACTGCCTCTTGCTGCACATGCCACCACTTAAGAAACTTTGAAAAGTTGTTTAAAAATTATATATTTTTGATTTTTGGAATTTAGCAAAAAACAATTTGTAACCGGCAAAATCAAGAAGTTGGTTCGAACATCACTTGCTGCACTGATAAAACCGTTTAAAGTTTGCTTCTACAACGACTCGCAAACGCAGGCAATCAGACGAACAAACACACTCGCACGCACACACACACACACACACCACACTCAGTCACATACAGTGAATATAAAGTGAAATTTTTGTAGGGTGCACACGTGAAGAGGAGATTCGAATGAAAGCGAAAGAACGTCCAGTTACGCGCGTTGCCACCGACAAACTGATGATAAACGAAAACTGTTTATCAGCAGCAAGCGTCGGCAGAGCACCCCAAAAAAGCTGCGCTGCCTCAGCTGGCGTCACAGTAGTAGCAGCAGCAGCAGCAGCAGCAGCAGCAGCAGCAGCAGCAGCGCAGCATTGACTGACTACGTCACAGCGCATATGTGAGCAGCAGCAGCAGCAGCAGCAGCACCGATACCGACATAGACTTCGTCGTGTTCATCGTCCTCGTCGTCGTCGTTGTCGTTGTCGTTGTCGTCGGCTGCACCCGAAGACGCATTTCGTTAGTCAAGTTAACGGCATGTGTAAATGAACGTTGCCTGCGCTGCCGACGTCGCTGCTTGCTACACGCTTTCTCTATCTCTCTCATTTTGTAGAGTTTCGCTCTTAGTTCGAAAATGAAGAGCGCATTGGCAGCCGCTATGCCTAAAGCGCTGTTATCAGTGGCTTATCAATTTGTATCTTTGTTGGGATAGGACCTGCACATGAGAAGCGTACTAAGTGGGTGTGTGTGTGTGAAACAGGCAATTGATAAATAGAAGATTATTAACTAAGAAGAATTATTTAATTTAATTTATATAATATAGTAGAATGATTAGTTGATAAATACAAAAATAACTTTTATACAAGTAATTTTAAATCTATAGCAAAATCGAATTCAGCTCGAAAAATTTCCCATTTTCAATATTCTTTATTATTATTCTTATTGCCAATACAATACCTTTTCCGGCACTGAACTGTGGCTTTTCCTGTTGAACTGACCGTCTGATAGCCAAATATTATTGCAGCTTATGTAGAGCAGCTGCAGCTGTGGCAACTGTGCACAGTGCTAACAGCCAACAGGCAACTGCCACTGCCACTGCAACTGCAACTGTTGTCCACTTGTGGCAAATGTTCAACAGCTTTGGCGATAAGCCATCCCCCGAAAACTGCTGACAAGAAGTGAAAGACAACATTTCAAATACTTTTTTTTTTCTATTTTATTTCTTCTCGCTTTCAAAATGCGCCCGCGGCTTCACACACACACACATACAGCGAAAGAGACGAGAGTCGAGAGCAGTTGGGCAAACAGAGCAACAAAATCTGACCGAGCTACTGAGCCAACAACAATTCGAAGCTATGGAAATGCGGGTGCTACAACTATAAGCTTAAGCAAATGGGTGCGTTTTAGGAATGTGATCGACTAGCAGATACCCTGTACTGGGAAAATGTATAGTGATAAGAAACAAAACTAACTTGCTTACGTTAAAGAAAATGTATACAAAATTTCAATATAAAATCATTCAATTGACACGCACATAGTTACCCTATACTCTTAGAGTTCATAATTTATGGTTTTGCTATCTCTAGCTAATATTATACTTAACAAACATCCCAAATCACACTTCTAGCATACCCCTTTGAAAATAGCCTCGTATAGGGTATATTTAGTCATTGGCATTGCAATGCCAAACGAGCAGAAAGCACAACCGCAATATATGCAAATGTCCGTTTCCGGCTATGTATTCTTGGCATTTTTCAAACAAAATGGAACAATAGAAGGAAGCTTCGACTGCGAGCCAGCACACAAAAAACATCAACAGAACTAAAAATAAAAAAAATATATATAGAATAAAAACCACTGTCAGATTTTGCAAAGCGGCCATGCACGACTAGATGGAATATCCTGACAAAATTTTAAATTATGGCTGAGGCGAGTTTACTGAGTTGACTTCATAATGCTATCATTAGCTTATTCATTGCCATTTAATCATTATCTTAATTCATTATTTCATTAAATCATCATCTGTATTCTTATCATTTTCATTAAATAATTAGGTATTAATTAAACACTTACATTATTAGCAACAAGTCAAGGAAAAGGCGCTCTTTGTAGTCCAGATAATTTCACTGTAATAAAAAAAATTAATTGAAATTAAAAATACTTTTTAGAACTTTGCGAAAGTTTTAGACGAGAAGGAAGTACATTGTACATTGCTTATAAGAGATATATAAAAAATATATAAAAATATATAACAGTAAATATAGCACAAACTGTATTTCATATTGATAAAGACATATCACAAAACTTATCCACCCTTCTACCTGCTCTCCTATATATTAAGGGTATATAGCAATAGCTCTGCCAATGCCAACGTAGAAAGCCAAATGTGTTAACAATACACTTAAGGAGAATGCATAATACAATGGCCCTGCATTGCATTGCCCAAGGATGAAATGTTTAGAGGAATTATAAAATTTAAAAAAAAATATATAAAATTATTACCAAAATATGTACATGCATTTCCAGTTAAGTAGTTGCTGCTCGTCAATCAAAAAACTGCCCGAGTTCTTTATTTTATTCTTGGCAAAGCACAGCCAATCTCGTAAGCATTAGCTATGCATTAATGCAAAGCGTACATTTATTTTTGGCACTCACTGTCTAATTGAGCACAATGCCAAGCGACGTTCGCCTTGGTCATTGAGCTAATGAAGCAATAACAAATTCATAATTATATATTAGCATTCACTTTGCCTCAGTCATCTCTCTCTCTCTCTCTCTCTCTCTCACTCTCTACTTTTCTCTTTCTCTTTTGCTGCTGTCTGCTCGTAATTGGCGCAATTACAAATTTGCAATCGTCTTATGAAACGCCAAAGTAAACAAAATTTGCAAATTCAATTTCCGAGCACTTTTTATATATATATATTTGGCATTAAGTTTGATTAATCTGTCAACAGGAAGATATATATATGCATAGATATATATTTAAGCATAATTATAGCCAAAAATGAATTTAAGTTTATGCGCTTCTTGGCCAATTTCACGTTAAAGTGCATTGAGTGCACCTCCATCATGGCCTCTTATCTGCCTCACCTGTTTGGCTTGAAATTTAATTTGTTGTAGACAACGGGTCACAGGGACCACAGTCGAGCATGCTTAAACACGAAAGACAAATTAAAATGCACTTAGCGCTCGTTGAAAAAAGTTAGAAAGCCAAGTTCTGGAATGCAGCCAGCAGCTGGCTCTGACGCCGGCCATAAGCTGATGTGCGGCTCGCTAAAGAGCTGCGGGCCAGCAAAAGGTTAAACTCGACGCTTTTCATTTTAAATACTCGCTCATTTTAGCGACAAGCAGGGCATATTTGGGACTAAATGAGGCATAAGCACAGAGAATTTGCGCTAGAAAATGTTTTATATATTATGTGATATATGCCAAAAGTTTATAAACATTTTAGCTTATATAACTTAACCGTTTCAATTATGAGCGCGTATTGCGCTGTCGTTTACGCCCGTCTGCAATGCTCTTACTTCACTTTTTACTTCAGTAAGTCTGACTAGTCCTTTGGCATATAGTACATCCATCCAACATACATATATAATAGACATCATTAGTGGCAGGCTAGTTGAGCAGTTGAGCAGACAAGCGAAATGTTACACAGCTTAAAATATAGCCAGAGTGTTGTTTAAATAAACTTTTATATAAAACATTAATCTATCGTAAATCCTTTATTTTCATGCGAAACTTAAAGCTAATGTGAATCGCAGCATGATTCAACTTTGCTTAATATATATTAAAACCAAAAATATATATCAACATATGTTGATATACATTAATTTTAAGTGCTGCTCGCTGCCATTTGAGCATTATGCGTGGCATTAAGTGTATAGCTCTTAAACTGCACCACGACCACAAAATGGTATTAAAATGGATGCTAAACGGAAGTGCGTTCGCGGCTGCAGTTGACTGCTAATGTTCGGGCTTGATGGTCAAGGTGGCTTATCTATTGCCATGCCAACAAGTGGCAAGAGGCAGCATAATGAATCAGCTTAAATAATAAACTGCTCGACCACCTGTCGTAAAGATTGACAGACAGGTAATGAAAAGGCGAAGACAGGCAGGCGAGCAGACAGAAAGAGAGAGAGAGAGAGAGAGAGAGAGAGTGAAAGAGGTAGCTAGCTTGGTGTAAAATAAAAGCATAGTTAATCAGATAATGTCGCCAACTGGCAAAAGTCCGAAAGGGTGTCCAGTGTTCAAATCTATATTAATAATAATCAGATATAATGAACAATTTACATAAACAAGCAAACAACAAGCCATATCAGACCAGGGTTCAAGGCCTAAACTATGAAAACAACTTGGCTTATTGCGCATTTCACTTTTGGCTCAAATAGATATAGGCAGAGTGCGAGTGAGAAAGAACTACAGCCAATGGCTAGAGGCTGAGATTGTATGAAAACTCTTCAACTTTGAGCTGTTGCTTCGTAGATGCACAAAAATATGAGCCAAGCATTCAATTGTTTTGATTAACTGATAATTGTTAGGTTAGACAAAGTTTTTAGATTGAACGGCAATGACAAAAGGAATTTGTTTGCCAAGTTATTCAAAATGCAAATGAGGGCAAAGTGACAGTTAGTGATTTGCTGTTTGAGATATGACGAAATTGTTTTAAAGACTTTCAAAAAGTTGTTCGATTGAATATTTTTAAAATGCAGATGAATAAGAAATCAACAATATTACATTTAAGAGTGAGAGAGAGAGAGGGGGACACAAAGAATAGACAGAGTCTTAGTTTTCATGTTTTTACAGAGTCTACTAATTAAGATATTGAGAAACGTTCAACAGATCTTGGCGAGTTCTCATTAAATATAATAGAAATAAATGAAAATTGCAAATTTATAGAAATGGCTTAAAATCTCTCCCACAAAAGCAGATTAACAACAATTAAAGCACTCTGTTACAGTCATCTCTCTTACTCTACTCTCTCCCTCCCTCTCTATCTGTAAGCTGCTTAACTGTAATTTATATTGCTTAGCTGTGTTTAATATTTACTTCGACTGTGTCGTGTCGACTCGAGTCGACTCGAGTGCAAGGGCTAACGTAGAGAATCTGAACTGGAATTTCTCAAATTGTAGTTTTTCGAGTAACATTTGCCAATTTCCCATTGCTGTTGCTGTTGCTTTAGCTGCTGCGTATGTTAATTGCATGAGCAGTGCGATGGGAAGAAATGTGAGGTGGCTCAGCACAGGTAAAGAGTAGTAGCTGGACCATGGGACAGCTTTCAATTTATCTTTTACAACGTGATTTATATGCTAACAGGCGGTCAATTTGTTGTTGCCGTTTGTTTCAACTTGCCAACGAAGGCATTTTTATACCCTGCAATCTATTGAATATGCGTAGAAAGGGTCGATTATTGTTGATTGTCAAATATGTTTAATGGGAAGTTGGAAAACTCTTAAAATAATAAAAAAAAATTATATATAATGAAAGGAAAAATTTAAAAAATATAAAAATTATTATAATCTAGATCTATGTAATATTTTTTGCTCTCAAAATTGCATTCAAAAAATCCATCTAGAACCTAAGCTTGTTCATAACAATTTCCTGCAGCTGCTTAAAGAGAGTCTATGCAAATGCGTGTGTGTCTGTGTGTGTGTATGTGTGTGTGTACTTAGGTGTGTCTGTGTACAGCTGATTTCATATATGTAGGTGTTCTTCGTATAGAAGTTGCAGCTGTTGGCTAGAGTGAGATTATGCTAATGTATGTGTGCTTGTCTGTGTGAGCATCGGATTTCGTATATCTGTGCATAGCAGCAGTGATTGCATTAGCAGCTTACTGCATGCTGCAGGGTATCTACGAGTTGTGCACTGCCAATTAAAGCACTCTTACTTATAGTTGTTCACTCACTACTTTCATTGCTGTTGTTGTTGTTGTTGTTGTTTGTCATGCATGCCCCGTTGGTATTCGTATTTGTGCTGTGTGTACCGCTTCAGCCCGCTCTCTCTCACAGTCTTCTCTCTCTCTGTCCCTCTCTCTCCCAATCTGTGCGTGTGTGTGTGTGCATGCAAATGACTTGCCAACTGACAGCCGCAGCAATAGCAAACTGCTGACCAAGTGTGTGCGTGCCTCTGTCCGTCCGTCTCTTGCTCTCTGCTTCTCCCTCTCTCTCTCTCTCGGTCTGTCTTAGTATGTGTGCATTTGCTTGTTGCCATTGTAGCTGCATTGTGTATCTTGCCCAACCAAAAATTTGCACATAAAGTATCTCTGACAGCCAAGTTTTCACTTGTAAAAGTTGCACGCAACACGCTGCATGCCTCATATATACATATATATGGAGGCATCGTACCACACTCTCTCCTTCCCTCCCTTTCTCACTCTTTTTTCTTCTCTAGCCCCGCCTGCGGTTTTTGTAGCAGCGCGTTTGCAAATAAATTTGACTTGGCCAACAAGAGCAGCAGCAGCAGCAGCAGCAGCCAGCAGCAGCAGCAGCAGCAGCAGCAACAACTACATGAAATTTTCGAGCAACTGGCATGACTCAATTAAAAGCCACAACACTCGAACGGGGCGTTGCATGCAACATAAATTTGTAGCATGCCCCAACGCCTCGCTCGCACGCTGCTGTTGACAATTTAAATGGATCTCTGCGGCAATTTAAGCCGCTTTGATGTGTCTGCATGCGTCCCAAACACTGCTCTTGATTTCCTATTGATTTCCAAGTGTCGGCTGGCATTGCAATGCTTTTGATTTCCTTTTGCTTTGCATTACTCTCTCTCTCACACTTCTTTTTTCTCTCCTTTTTTTGCTCTGCTGCTCTTATCTTTTTTGGTTGCTGCTGTTGTGGTAGTTTGTTTGTTTGGCTTGGATTGCCAGATGCCAAGCTGAATAAACAACATTTGCTTTTTCAAGTTGTGTGTATGTGTGTGTGCGTATGGCCTGCAATTGAAGCTGATGCGCCAAAATTTGCATAATGCCTTTGTCAGATGACGCATACGCCGTGTATGACAGCCGCTAAAGCAATGAAAAACACACGCTCTTGGCAACATACAAATATATATATATATATATATATTATATATATATATATATGTAGGGCGACTTAACCTACGGCAGCCTATATAGCTTCTTGATGAACCTGCAAAAAGGTGCCCATGCAAAGAGATATTGTAATGCATACATACATACATATAATAGCTATAAATATGAAAGAGTTTGTGCTGGCTGACAGGTTGAAATTTTTATAATACGCTTCGTTTTTTTTTCCTGGCTTTAAAGCGAGCAAGACGAAGGTATGCTGAAATACAAGCATTATATATATATTTATATATGTTCTATATAATAATATGTATCTAGCATACAGTGGAGAGGTTGCAAACATTTTTTTATATATATCTTATTTTAAATATCTTTATATCTTTATATTTTGCAGTGTGAAAAGTAAAATTGATGAGATTAAATTAAAAATTCAATTTTATTTCAATTTAAAAAAAAAATTATAAATTATAATATATTATATAACAATATATATACTTTTTTATATATTTCAAAAAAATAAAATATAAATAAATAAAAAAAAAATATTAATTTACTCGGCTTTCATATTCTGATAACATTAATGTATATTTTTAATGCATATATTTTATGTCTCAAGCAGATTGATATATATTTCTATGTATACATTTATAACTTTTTATGTATACATGTACATATACATCTTTCTATGCTTGTATATCAGAGCATAGCTATTAAGCTAGCGGCTTATCTGGAGCACAGTAGCTAGAATTTCTTATTATTATTATTATTATTTTTCTAAATTTGTTTTGACTAAATTGCGTTTATTTTTGTTTTTCCTAAAGCTTAGCGCCCTCTGTTGGCCAGTAGCTTAAGGCATTTTAATTTGTGATACCTATGAAATATATATGTATGTATGCATTCCCGTTATGATAGCTTAACATACATACAAACATGTATATATATGAAAATTTAAAGCCCATGAAATAAGTCAGTTCTGTATTATTTAAGCTATATATTAGAAACAAAAGTTTAAATAAACTAAATTTAAAAGTTTATGTGCACATATCTACATACAATATATTATATTTCATAATATATATAATGTCCTCATGATTCCAGCAACAGCTAGAATTTCCCATCTCCCTCCCTTTTCCACGTATTAAATAACTACATTTTTTTTTGGTTGCTTGTTTTCCTTTCATCTAAGCGCCATCTGTGGGCCAGCAGCTTAAGCTTAAGCAACAGCAACAGCAGTAAATTTACGCAGTCAAAACAACACCAAAATCTTGATCTAAACAAGTAAGAATCGTAAGCATAACAGACACATTTAGAAGCTTAAAAGTCTTTATCTATACTATAGCCCATAATATAATCTAAATTTCCACTTTAAAAGTTCTTTAATGATATTTGAAGAATCTGGGTAGTAAACAAATTTCCTGGCTGCTTATTAAACCATTTTCTTGATACTTGATTTTTTTGTTTTTTTTTTTTTTTTTGTTTTTTGCTATCTGGAAAACTTTGCTTAGCAAATTAGCTTTAATGGGCTTAAAGTACGAAGAGCATGGCTTTTGCTCAGTGACTTCTTTGAATGTTTGTTGTCTATAGTTGACTGCCTGCTGCTGCTGCTGCTGCTGACTCAACAGTTCAATTGAATTTGATGCTGTTGCCGTCATGGTTTTTGACTATGAAATCTAGATAACAAGTTTTTCAAGCAAGGAGACTGACTGACTGACTGCGTGTGGGTGTGGCAACAACTTGTGGCAAAAACATAATTACAACCTGCGAAATGACAGCCATAACAGTTACAGAGCAACAGCAACAGAAACAGCAACAACTTAAGCGAATGGCAATATAGAAGCCCTAGCAACGCTTTGTCTGATGGCCTGCTTATGGTTGCCCCTGCTCTGACCCGCCCAGCTTCCTTCCACTTGCCATAAATTTGTGTTGGAAGCAGTCAATGGAGAAAAAAAAAAGTTGTCTTCATTTCAGTTTCGGTTCCTACTCTAAAGCAAAATTTAATCAAATTTTTATATTTCTGTAGTAGTTGTAGTTTCTCTTCTTCTTTTTCTTTTTCTCTTTGCTTATCATTTACCAATTTTCTTTTTTCTATTTACCATTTCTTTAGTGCGGCATTTGAAGAGTTTGCCGAGTGTTCTATTATCTGTTAATGCTGATGATGATGATGCTGTTGCTGTTGCTGCTGCAGTCACTGAAATCATAAGCCATGCATTTCACTAGCTAATGCACTTGTTATACTTTAACCCCCATCCTAGCTGGTTACCCGCTGCATTACAAGGTTCGCGTACCCTGCAGGAATCCTAAGGGTTGCCATTTGCTGCTGGCAAAAGTCAAATGTGATGCATTGTCAACTGCATTTATTATTTACAATTTGTATATAAATATACGGATATATATGAGCAAACAAATGCACATATATACTCGTACATACATATATATATAACCAATCCAATCCAATATGGGCAAGCGTTGACTTGGCTTAGTGGGGCGTGGCATGGCAGGGAGGGGGCGTCGTCATGTCACACTCGCACATACATTCACATTTACAGTCCAGTTAACACCCCAGGGACAATGGCAGAGCAGCTACGCAATTTACGAATGCTGCGTTGCACTTTTCTGCTTTTCACACACAGATACGCACACACATACACACACACATCTTTGTTACATAAGCTTATGTATAATGGCTTACCCTAGCGTATTTGTATGCACTTATGTACATTGAATGTACACTTAAGGCAACATTCACACATCAACTTGAAGCACACACATATATATATATATATATAGATACCCTGCTCTCCCTCACTGCTGCTGCTGTGCATTTGTAAAGCAAATTTGTATTTATGCTGTTGCTAAAGCATCCATGACATTCGCTTTGGCATTCGGTTTGCTTGGGGTTTGCCTTTCAATGCTCTTTCGACTTTCAGCACATTATGTGCTCCATTTAATGTACATGTATTGCACACACACACACGCACTTACACACTCACACACATACGCAACGTCAAGCGGCAATTTACATTAGTTTTATTGTATAAGAAATTAGCAGCTTTTAGCATTTTAGCATTTTAGCAGGCAACAGCAGGCAAAACTTCTGCCTGCGATCTCTACATGTGTGTGTGTGTAAAATATATTTGCTTGTAGCTTAGTGTACGTTATTTGGTCAACGCCACATATCAATTTTCGACAGCTTAGATTTCTATGTGACATTTCTGTATTTAGACAATTTTAGTTGAATTACAATTTCAGATTTATCATCGAATTTTGCAGTTAATAACTGACATGTTTGCACAAAATTGAATTTGCCTATTCAATTATTTAATATATATCTAGTAAGGCCACTAGATAATTTGAGCATCTTAACCACAAGACATGAAACTTATCTAAATGACTGACTCTTGTGACTTGATTTGAATGATTAAGCAAGAGCTGCAAGAGCAGAATGAATGAGTAGATGAGCATATATATGAATATAAAATGAGTGTATATGAATTGTATATGAGTGTATGAGTAAATGCAACTCATTTGAATGAAGATTACACGGAAATAAAGTTGAGGTTGACAAATAAACTGCCTGACTAAAGAGGAGAGGAGCTTAAGCAAGCTCTAACAGCAAATACACAAAAGTATTAAGTATTTTTAACGAGAAGTGATATTAAAAGTTATAAAAGAATTGAAAAGTGCAACAGATTAACACATAGATCATATAGTTATAATTGATTGATGCCCATCATAGCACTCCGCTTTTAATTTAAGCTAGATTTAAACAAGTTTAAAGCAACGCTAATTTAGCAGAAATAATGACGCATGCGAATGAGCACAAGCTGCTAATTCGGAAATGAGCTACAAATGTGTTTTGATGCCATTCAATTGACACTAAAAAGGATTAGAAGATGATGAATGCATTTTAGCTTAAGCCTTAGACAAACATAAAAGGTCTTTAGAACATATAAATGTTTTAAGCTATTCGTGTGACGCTCGTTTCCCGAACATCGTTTAGAGAGCGGCTTGAACTATTCGTGTGACGCTCGTTTCCTGAACATCGTTTAGAGAGCGATACGATTGGCGCTCGCACAATGTGTATAAAAGTGAGCGGGTGTCGGATGGCACCCATACATTCACAACATTCACATTTATAGCTGGGCACGTACGAACTCGAACAGCCGACGCAATGGGGCGCAGTAAGTATGCAGATAACATACGATCTTCACATACATATACACAAGCACAACATTCATGATTGTGCGCGATCGCGAACGAAATCTTCGAAGAACCGACGCAAGCGTTTAGAGAGCGATACGATTGACGCTCGCACACTTGCACACACATATGTACGCTCTTCATGCATTTAGCGAAGAAAAGCCTCACATACAAGAGAGAAAAAACGAAAATATGTTCCATCACGAACGAATTCGCTGAAGAGCCGATGCAATCACTTGCAAGCTCTGCTTAAAATTGAAAAATATTTTATTAAATAATATACGACATCAAAAAGGCTTTACAAAAAATATCACAATCTTGTTTTTATTATTTTTAAATAGTTTTGCATTACTATATCATATTTTTCAAAAGTTTGTCTCATGCCACTCCAATTTTTTTTTCAGATAAGTGTAAAACTTTGGTTAACCCAAAAAATGAAAAAGAGAACCAAACTCAATTTGACAACACACACAAGGAGGTTTTCAAGTGGCTGGTAAGAAGCAGACTATATCAATTAAAACTAAAATAAAACCTAACTAAAATTTTGTTATTACTAACCCAAAAATGCCCAACTAGCTCAAGCTAAGAACAATCCCACTCAAAATGCCACAACTTGGCTTCCTACTGCTGCTGCTCCTGCTGCTTCAACTGCTAACTCTCTCTGCTTAGATAATGTGACACTCGTTAACTAAGACGACATCATCGTCGACCATATCGCCATTGATGTTGGTATGATGCTCATGATGTATGGGACAGGTAACGACCAGTTCATCTTCCTTATGCTTTGTGCCCGATTCGATTATTGCTTTTGTCTTCTCGGCTGCCTTTTGCAGGGGCAGCAAATCAATTGCATCCATTAACTTCTCCTTATCCTTTTCCTTTTGCTTGTCCTTCATGCTCAGCTCGTAATCGCGATCATGTTCGTTAATGAAATGCTCATAGACCTCGTGATTATTGCGCAAAGCATTGTCAACGGCGCTGTCGAGGAACTGATAGAGAGGTGTATCCAAACGATTGCGTGACTGTGGGTGTGGCAGTGTGGGCTCCAGTTCGATATTCATGTTTGGCTGCAGCATCTGCTGCAGCAGGAACAGAAAGGGCGGCAGAGCGGCCAACGATTTGTGTTTGTGATGATGTTTGACAGCTGGCTTGGCTGCCAGAGCACGAATATGCCCATTCAAATTGTTACCGGTATTCAATAGCAATACGCCACCCAGATCGCCAACAGCTGGTCCATAATTCATATCATGCTGAACGCTCTCAATGACCATATTTGGTGACAGCAATTGAAATTCCTTCAGCTCTTGTTTGCCATCGGGCGATATCATCTTATTGTAGTAGACATAAGGTGCTGCTGCCACAGCTGCGCCTGGTGTAGATGCAGCAGGAGCAGCAGCAGCAGGAGGTACTGCTGCAGTTACAGCTGCAGCTGCTGGTGCTGTTCCTGCTGCTGGTGGATTGTGACGTCGTCCATGATGCAAGGCCTTGGAGAGAAGAGATTCCTCTACGCCAGACATGCGACGCTTATTGCGATGTAAATGAGCTGACAAATCATTCGGTATCTCCAGCTCCTTGTCCTTGTCGGCAATCGTTACTGTTGTTGCTGCTGCTGCTGCTGCTGCCATGTCAGCAAGAGTTGCGACGGCAGCTTCGCTCGCATTTTTCACTTGTTGCCTATCAGACATGGTTGCAGTGCCCAAGGCCATGGCCAAAACAGGCAAATTGGATTCAGTGTTGTTGATGTTGTCTGTGGCATTGGCCAAGCTATCAGAGCGTTTGATGCGTATCGCTTGGCCCGGCTGTGAGAGCAACAGGCAGCCATCTGTGTGCGCAGCAGTCCAATAAATATTTTAGCAATCAAATCTAATTTCTTATACTTACAGCAAATCCAAATAAAAAAGTTAACCAATGTTTTCTTCATAGTGCGTTTTGAGGGTTTTTCTTTCTTTTATTTTTTGGCAGTAATTGAAAAATCTTTGCTTGAGAGAATTCAAATAAAAAGAGCTGGGAATGTAGAGAGAATAGGCTCAAGATTTAGCATATTTATAAATTACTATTTACTATTTTACTATTTTAAAATACTTTTTTGTTGTTATTTTTGAATTGTATATTTTCTGGTTTTCATTTTAATTTTTAATTTCGTTAAATTTTGTTTAGAAATATTTGTAAAAATATTGATTTTTTTTTTATTAGTTTTATATATTTATATTTTTCTTACTAGCATTTTTAAAAATAATGTTTACCTTTCACATTTTATTTATTTATTTTATTTATTTGGTTTTTATTTATTTGTTTACTTACTTTTTGTGATGTGCACGTTACGAGGTTTGTACGTTGAATGATTTGGTTTTAGTTTGTTTTCCTATCAGCTTCACTTTGACAGACAGCCTTAGCTGTGACAAAGCCAACTTTCTATATATATGTATATATATTTATATGTACAAATATGTATGAATATCAATAAACGTATATACATGTGTATATGTTTGTATAAGCTGCGGTATGCGTATATATCAAATGAGTTTTTTATGTAAATCCAGTTCAAGTTTTTGTTTTTGAAAGCACGTTAAAGTTTCCACTTGTAATTCAGCATATGGCCAGGCAATATAGGAAAACTCAATAGCCAAACACTACACACACACACACACACACACAGGCACACATACGCACTCTCTAATACTCACACTCTGCACACAAGAGGCGAACCTTTTCAAGTGCTGCGAATGGCGGCAGATACAAAAAAAACAAAGAAGCAAAAAACAAAAAAATTTCAAACCGAAAAAGTTGGATATACTCGTTCAGGTTGTGAAAACAGAGTCAATTGGTTTGCTGTGATGTCTTTATATATAGAAATTCCTCTCTACATCTCTCTCTTTTACTCTGACAAATCGGGCATAATTTTAAAGCAAGAGACTTGCTAAATTTCAATATACCTACGCAGCGAGTATTATGCTCATGATTATGCCCGACTGTAAATATTATTTGCTTCTTTTTTCCAAGTCAAAAGAGAGAATGCCGTGATAAAGTTTAGCTTATAAATTTCCAATCAATTTTTGTGCAAAAAATCAGATAACAAGAACAGAAAAAGAAAAAAACAATGCACGCACAAGTGCCCCACTCATATATTCATAAGCGCACACACACACACTCAGTCTGTCTATGTGTATGCGTGTGTGTGCGTTGCTATTACTTGATTAATAAATATAAGCAGCAAAAATTGGAAAATTCTCAGCGATGCGCAAACACACAAAACGAAACGCGATACATTTGCGAAATGGCTGAAACATTTACCTACACACACACACACACACACACAAACACACACACATACAGCAGACACACTTCAACGCACCCACACAGTTATAACTTATATGGCCGCCCAGCAAACGTTGGCAACTAATTTGTTGTTGTTGGCTGTTCGACACCTTTAGTGTCTGTCTGGCATTAATAATGTAAAGTGCGTGCCTCAAATGTAAATTTTCAACGCTTTGCGTTTTCATAAATTTGCGACATTCGATGCTCCGTAGCAACAGCAGCAGCAGCTGACTCCAGGTGAGTGACACCTGCCCTTTGGAGGCGGAAGCACTTTGCTTATCAGCTTAAATGTAAATGCCACAAACCCGATTGGGCATGAGGCGTGCAACTCCTGCCAGCTCTCAACATTGTCATTGGAATCTGAATTCAGCTTAAACTGAATTTTTTTTCCAGCTGCTGTTGCCGTTGCTGCACTTGGGATTTGCACATCGTATGCCCGTTGGCTGTTTTTTTTCCTACTCGCTGCTTAACTCTTCTTTGTTGTTTTGAGTGTATTTAATATATAAGTCGATTTGGATTTACGTACGGCAAGCGGTTTAAATATTTAATGAGCTTCTGCCACATTCTCAACATGTGTTTATCTTGACTGCTGTAAACGGGGTTTCTGCAGGCATATCACAAATGTAAGGCGAGGGCTGTTTAAAGAGTGCTTAAGCTTAAGCAACAGGCGTCGCTTAGTGAAAAAAAGGAAGTTAATAACAGGAAATACATATAGAGAGTAAGAGTAAAGGGAAACGGATGTGAAGGCTGTAGAGTTCTTAACTAACGAGTAATGAGAAAATGATATATGAAATGACTCTCAAATAAATATGAACAATAAAGCAATTATCAATAAGATTGATTTATTATAGAGTATTGTAACATATTCTCAGCGAATAATGCTCAAAAGTGATAATAGAAATCAATTAGTAAAGAGCGAAGACAACAAATAGCGTATATAAAGAGAATTCCTAACAACACTACTATTACCTATGGATTTCCTCATTAACTATGCAACTACACAAACAAAAGTATATCTTGTATTGTTACATATTTCATTGGAAATTCCATGAAAAGAGTTTCAAAGTCTAACACAAGACACAAGCAATTTATTAGGCAAATACACTTCAAAGGTCGTCGGTAGTTAAGCCACTGATGCTGCTGCTGATGCTGTTGTCGCTATTTATTAAAGCGACCCATGTTAGACATGCATAGTATATATGCTTGCTTCACTTTCAGCCAGCCAACCGGTCAGACTGAGCGGATATAGTATTAGTGAGAGAGAGTGAGTGAGAGTGAAAGTGAAAGAGTGTAGACAAGCAGTTGGCCAATAATTGGACGTACTGTATAGCTGTCTTTCTGTTTGTCTGTCTCTCTGTCTCTCCGTCTGGCAGGCAATGCATGATTTGTGGCAGTCCGACAGGATTTCAGGAAAAGGCAGGCCTTTGATCTTATGCTTGGCAGGTGGATACGCTACACAGCAAACATTTAATAAGCCTTTCGGTTAGTTTCTGTAGCAGATAAAGAGCGAGAGAGAGAGAGAGAGAGGGAGAGACAGAGTGAGTGGGAGAGTGTGAGAAGCAGAATACAGCAAATGTTTCGCGCCTTTTGTAAAGTCTCATTACTTGCTTCGTTAATATTCCGATTGTTGACACACACCCTCACACACACAGACACACACACACACACACAGCTACAGTTACAGATACCACGAAAAAAAAAAAGTTTTTGGCTTGGCGACTTAACTGTATAAAGCAATTTAATTAATAGCGTCCCTTTTGCCCTCTGCTCTCAACAGCTAACAGATATCCTTGGAGCGTTCGTCCCATCGTCCCTTGTCCTTCGTGCTTTACGTGTGCAGCGTGCCGTAAACTTAATTAAATGTGCAAGTGACGCGCTGAGCACAAAATGAACCAAGCAATAAGCACGGTTTGAACTTCGAGCATTCACTGACATGTGACAAAAACAACAACAACAACAACAACAACAAGCGAGCCGAACAACAGCAAAAACAACAACAACAAGACGAAGTCAGGTGGGCGAGATGGGTCAAGGGGAAATTTGATGAGACATGAACATGGCACATGTTTATAACGTTTTTAATGCTGCAACAAAATTCAGTTAGCACATTGCAGTTAAACGACTGCATAATGCTTGTTCATAATGTAAATCGGATGAAATTTGATTTAATATAGGGATATATTTTTGTTTCTACAGCCCTTAAGCTGAGCTCAAACAGTTAGGAAAAACTCAGAGAGCAACTGATTGCGTCGGTTCTTCAACGAGCTCATTAGCGATCGCTGAGAACATTTTCTTTTCGTTCAGGTTTATTTTGCCGAACGCTTGCTTGAGCGAAAAGTCTTTGTGTGTGTATGTCTAAGAGCGTCGAATGTCTCTCGCCAGCTCTCCAAAAGATGTTCGATGCAAAGAACATCATACGAACTAATAGCTCAAAGCAAAGCGCTCAACCGAACACCAATGCATAAAGAAACGAATGCCATTGAGCAGAACGAGAGCGAGCGAGTGAAGGCATAGTTACGCCCAATAGGTTTAAGTCTTTAACTCTAAAATATAAATTTAAAGTATAAAATGTATTCTGAAAGCATTCTAAAGTAATTTCAGATTAGTCTTGCCAATTGTAGGCGTAACCAATAGATCAGTAAACAAGAAACACACGAATTTAATTTCCAAATTTGAATATTTCTCATTTAATAAATTAAATGAATTTTCATGCAATCAATCGTAGAGTCATGCCAATATACCTCTTTAAGTCATTCACTAGCGAGCATAAAGAGCACTGAAAAACTGCAGAAAATACTGTAAAAAGGCAATGTGATTGCAAGTGCTTAGAGCAAAGCAGATGCCAACGCCAGAATCAGTCATAAAACTCACGATTTGCGGTTCAGCGATTGCCCTGACTGTTTTCTCTTTTTCTCCCTCTCTCTCTCTCCCCCTCTCTTTCCCTCTCTCTCTCTTTCTCTCTCTCTCTCTCTCTTTCATTCTTTCGTTTTCGCGTTTTTTATGGATAGTTGCAAATTTTACAACCCGTAGAGCCCGAAGATGCTTGCATATTTAGTTCAGAGCAGAACACCGCGAATTGCTCATCAAAAAACTGAGACAAGAGACATGAGACAGCGAGAGAGATGAATGTGTAGCCGAGGCGAATGGCTATGCATAACATTTCGTAATGGCTGCCAACTACAGTTGGTCGGTTGAGTGAGTACTATGAGTGCTTAACGTGAATAGTATGAGTGTCATATGAATATTGTGAACATGTCAGTTCAGTGCTTCATTTGAAAAGTGTATTCGAGTTTTATGATTGACATAATAATGAAGATTTATATACATATTTAATGTAATTTCGTTAGTGGATTAGTTGATTTTCATTATATTTACTTTTAGAGAATATGCGAATCGAGTTTTATTTATTTTAAATTTTTATTAATCTTTGACTACTTACCAATATGAACTGATGCAAGTTTATTCAAATTTCAATTACTATTTTCTTAAATTTAATGGATTTTTGACTTTTATTTCCTATAGCTTTAAATTCATTTCTCTCGAGATCTCTGTTTTAGTATTCGATTGATGCATATTACATATAGAGCTGCCCAAGAACTGGTTGAGTCATAAGATTTTCTCTTGAAGTGCTAATATCCTCCTCTTTCTTTTGACTCTTCAAGCAACATTCATATGCTGCACATGAAATATATAAGAATTATAGACCAAATACTCATCAAAATTGTCAAAGATACTCAATATAAATCTGATGATATACTCCTCGGTAATATCATAACCAACATGAATATTTGAATTGAGTTCTTAACAAGTTTTTCATTAAAATCTCATAAAAGTATTTGACTTTACTCAAACAAGTATCTGTCAAGTATCTCATTTTATACCTGAAGTATCGCAAGTACACAAATCCCTTAACACTTACAGCCAAACTCACATTTATGAACACTTGCCACGACCCAACTGTGACAACAGATCCAAATAAATAAGATTCAAAAACTTTAAAGAATTTCTTATTTGTATTTATTTATTTTTTATTTTTTTTTTTTTTTGCCCTAGACAATGCCCTGTTGAACTAGACAATTCTATTCATATTCATCGCTCAACGAGCTCTTCAAAAGTTTTCGTGCATTTAATTTACTTGGAAAACCCTTCAATCGAATGCTCGCAAGCAGCTGTTCACCACATTATGTGACAGTGGCTCATTTGATTGGCGACCACGCCCACAATAGGCGCACTGCTTGGCTTAAATCAATTTGAGTTGTCCGCCTATTTGGCTGCCATTGATTTATGGCCACGTACGGCAAAAACTTTACTGAATTATATTTCAATTTCAGTTTCAACGGAAGCTGTTTATATGGGCCGGAATATGGGCGTGGCCGTTTGCAAGCAAAGACGTTAAAAACTTTTTGACAATTGACTTAAAAAGTTTTGCCAAACCAAGAGAGAGTGGGAGATGGAGAGCAAAAGAATTGAGCTTTTGTATACAAAATAGGTTGAAATCAGTATTGAAACTGTGGAGCATATAAAACCAAAAGTGGGTAAGGCCATGCCCGTGCCTTGCTCTGTCTCATTTGTAGGCCCATTGCCCGTTGGCTGTCGAAATCGTTGGCTGAAATGTTCAGCGCCAGAAAGTAAACACATAAAACGGAAATGAAAATTCAATTATTTCGTTGCCGATTTGTAGCTCTCTTTCTCTATTTGTTCTCTCTACCTCTCTCTCTTTTTTTTCGGTTGGAATTTCGGATGGTGTTAAAAAAGCAAAAAGTTTTTTGCGCAAATTAAGTTAACCCGGCCAACACGTGCGTGGCACAAATTTGTTGCCTGGCCCTGCATTGAATATGCACATGCGATATATCGCTTCAACCAAATTGCATTTCAACTGCGTATTTTTCCGTCTTGCATTCTGTGTTTCGGTCAAAAGTTGAGAAATTTTTTGACATTGACAGCTGTCCCAGCGGCAGTTGATGGGCATTTGGGGCCCAGAGTTGCAGTAACGCTTCAACTAACAGTTACCCAACGAATTTAAATGCAATTTTTCACAGTCGCTTCACGAGCAATTACCCTCATTGAGTATGGAGAGAGAGACAGAGAGAGAGAGAGAGAGGGAGGCGAAGACAGAGTCCACTTGCCATGTAGAGAGAGGCTTAAGCTGATTAGCGAAGCGAAAGCAGGTAAAACTTGAGCTGCTTGACAAGAAGCCGACAGCAAAAGAAGAGAAGAGAGACAGAGCGTGAGCTTGAGATCGATTGGTTAAAGTTTTCGCCAAAGGATGGACAAGTCCTGGCAGCAAAGTACTCGTATTAGCAGTGCAAATAAATCGATGGCTGCCAGAAATGTGGCGCTGAAATGTTGCAAACGCAATGGCAATGCACAACGTCTATGCCAGACACTCAGACACAGGCAGATTGTAAAGCATCTTGGGTCTTATCCATATCCACATGCCAGACGCTGTCTTTTGTGCCATTCTGACGTCTGTCATTTACAACTGCCAGCAGCAACGATGAGGGCAGTGAGTGTTGCAGTGGCTTGGTTTGGCTTGGCTTGGGTTTGGTTTGGGACTGTGAATGCACAGACACTAGCAATGGCAAGGTGCATTTGTTAGCTGACCTTTTGGTGTGCAGCGTTTGTCACTTCGCTTAGCCACGCACAATGCTACACGTTGCATAAACGTGGCCATCTGGCAGTTGCCAAAAAACGTGTGAAAACGTAAATTGTGAACACACACGAGCAATAAATAGCAATGCAGAGCAGAGCAGAGTGAAGCAGTAGAGCTTAGCTTAAATATATTAACGACAAACAACAACTAAAATAAAAATAAAATGTATTTAAATGAAAACAGTCTAAAATTCAGAATTTAGCATTAATTTGAGAATGAATATTTACTTGTGACAAATATCAACTAAATAATTGAAAAATCAGAATTTAGCTTTAAATTTAGCTTCAATTGAATAGTCAAGCCTGCTAAGCCTTTCAAGTCTTGTTCAGGCTAATTTAATAAACATGCTCAAGTTGCCAGCACGGCAATGAAGGTCGGTAGAATGCTTAAGCAATATTCATTTATGTCATGGCAAACATTCTTAGTTAAATTTATTCGATTTTAATTTGATTTTATAAAGTGGTCAAATTGCTGGCCAACACAAATGCATAACCAAAGAGACAGATTCTGAGAGAGAGAGAGGAAGAGCGAGAGAAGGGAGTGTGACAACTGAAGAGGGTGCGATATATAACTCACTTTTGGCCAGAGTCTGGCATAGCCTGACAGCCTGACAGTCAGACAACTGACAACGACTGCCATCAGCTTTCGACTTTTGTTCAGATGCAGCTGCATCTGCTGCTGTTGCTGCTGCTGCCTGTGGCATGTTGCCTGCTGCCTTTTTGGCATGAACAGCTAGCCATTGTTTGGCCATTTATATGCCGTTCAGGGGGCAAGCACAAAGAAAAGTGTTATTTAGTTAAGTTGCAGCAAGTTGCATACCCTGGAAAAGAGAGAGAGAGAGATAGAGAACAAATATAGTTAGAAGAGAATTTCAGAGTCATATATGAGTTATATATTTAATGAATTGAATTTTTTTTTTTTTAAATAATATATTTGATATTTTTTGTATACTTATATTTTATATACATATATATTATATTTTCTTATATTTGGTATACTATATACATAAGAGTTGAACTCTCCTCACATAACCTAAACTGCATGAAACCAACTATATAAGCGCTACGCACATTTGAATTGAGCTCGTTTCCGCTGCACTTGCCACTTCCATAGTTGCGCTTCCAGCTTCCAGACTTGATCTAGACTATATATATTTTCTACAATATAAATATAAAAGTTTTGCTGTTCAACAAATCTCTCTCTCTAAATGCAATAATAAAAAAGAAACGTGACTCTATTTGTCACCCTTTCTCTATATGCTCACCCCTTCATCACTTTCTCTGTTTTGGGTATGCGTTGACAGCAACCGAAATGGCCACAATTTGCGGCTATGTACAATTTGGCCAGGCATCAATCTGTGCGCATGTTAACCAAAAAACCATTACAAACAAGCCAGACAATGTCATAGATGGCGATAGTCACAGTGAGTGAGAGAGAGAGAGAGAGAGACGCTAAGCTGATATCTGGAGAGGGTCTAGCAAACGGATGACACGTGCTGCGTAGCATTTCCGTTTCCGGTTGCGCTTTTCTGTGCAGACGAAGATGCTTGTGTGTGTCAAGTGCTTCGCTTTTTGCCTCTTTTTTTTTTTATTATAATCATTTATTTTTTACATTTTCAACTGTGGCTTGTGTTACACGCGGCGTATGCGCAATAATTTTAAAGCCAAGGTAGGTTGAGTCGCTTGTCGTACTATGCATGTGTGTGCGTGTGTGTGTGTGTGTGGGGTAGCGATGAGGCGGACTTTGGGGTCTACCAATTTAATATTTGAACAGTCTGTGGGCATTGTTAGAGTTGGTTAGGCATTTGCCTGACTTGAAACTTAATTAACATTTGATTGATAAAGGTCACACACTCACACACAAACGCACATGTGAGTGTCTCTCTTGCTCTCTGTGTGTGTGTGTGTGTGTGCGTGTGCATGAGCTGTTGTCTGCATGCAAATGAAAATTTTCAATGCCAGCGGCGTGTCTTCTGCCCCTGATTATGTAAACGTGTGTGTGTGCGTGAGAGAACGAGTGTGTGTGTGTGCGTGTTCCAAATTTTAATTAGTATTATAAATTATTGCCAACGGTGCTGTAATTAAGTGTATGTGAGTTCAGTTGATTTGCACACACACACACACAGACATGCTCACTCACCCACACTCATGTGCGAGGCAATTAAATTTTTGACTGCCACACACACAGCTAAATAGTGGGCGTGGCCACAATCGATGCCTGACACGCCCCGCATCCCACAACCTACCTCTCTCTCTCTCACTGTCTCCACATTAGCTCTATGCAAATATTTCGTTTAAATTTGCATAAAAATCACAAATTTAGTGGAATTGCCATTTGATTTGATTGGGCCAATTGAATTGGTAGCACTGCTTGAAAGGCAGCAGCAACCAGTCAGGCAGACTTTGCTCAGCTGTTGCTAAGCAGCTTAACAGCAACAGCAGCAGCAGCAGCAGCAGCAGCCACATCTAGCTCCGCCTTTGAGCCACACTTCAACTTTTGTCACATGTATGCGCTGCAAATTGCATTTTGCTTAACACTTTTTGCCAGCCAGCCCAAGCAATTGGCAAAGGATATCAGATAGACAGACAGACAGAGTGAGAGAGAATGTTAGAGAGTGAGAGAGCAAGAGTTAGCTGCACAAAAGGCAAAAAAGTAATTTGAATTTAGTGCATTGATCGAAACAGCCTTTAGCCACAGTGCAACAATATTGACTAAAGATATCACAACTGTGCATGGCAATTGGAAAATTGTTAGCTCAATTTCAATTTCAATCATCATTTGACGCACTTTATCATATGTATTAAAAGTTTATTGATATACGCCAAAAGAGCCATAAAATACTTCAATACGAAAACAGAAAGAAAACCGAAAAACTGCAAAGAACCTAAAACCAAAATGAAACTCAGCGACTGACGATAAGATGGCCAAGTGCGTGCCGGATGAAGGGGGGCTGATGAAGGGGAGCGCAGGCAACCATGGAGAAAATTCAATAAATTGCTTGGCTCGACATAAAATAATGCTGCATTATAGACTTGGCATGCCACAGGCTGGCAAAAAAAAAAAAAAAAAAGGAAGAAAAACCGCCAAATGTTGCCCTGGGGAGCGCGTTACGATGCCGAGACAAGGACGGTAGCAATCAAGCAACAACAACAAAAGGACAGACGACAGATACTACGTGCGACATACGCCAAGTGCCCCCCGCAGCGCTTACAGCACGCCTCTTGCCACGCATCGCTTCGGCCTGACCCCTCCCTGGCCCAGCCACTGGGCTCAACCTTTGGCAGCGCTTTTTTTTCTTCTGCTTTCTCTATTTTTGCTTCCTTTTTTTTTTCTTGGTAATTCAAATTGTCGCTGGGCAGACGAAACAATGACAATCGAAATGGCAATGAAACTGCCAATGCTTGTGGTTGGGGCTGGGCTAGCGATATGGACTGCGAGAGGAAGAGGAAGAGCGTGAGAGAGTGGGCAGTTGAGAGTTTGGTGGGCGGGGTGTGGGGGTGGCTCGCGGCTTGAGCATCGATTTCTATTTATGTTTTATGGAACGTAAAATGATTGGGCCACAACAACGGAAGGCGACAATCGACACGAGCCAAAAGACAACGATGCAGCGAAATGAGTATCAAAAGTGCTCAAGAAAGAAAGAAAGAAAAAAAGACGAATGGAAACAAGGAGAACAGAAAAAGTGTAAAGCGCAAATTGAACAATGCACGACTGAAGAATGCGCTGTGCAAATTGTTGAAATCTAGTTGAAATTAAATTTAATATAATTTAATATAATTTGAGGTCCCTCAATAAATAATTTGTGTAGCAAATTTCAGTTGTATTTCTGCAATAATAATTATTTTTGCAATAATAATAAAAGAGCAATAAATGTTTTAAGCAAAAATGAAAATAATAGAATTTGTTCACGACAGAGGCAAAAATTCGTTAAACTATTTTTAATTTTTCTTATTTTCTGGCAATTATTTGTTATCAAATTGCAAAAATATTTGCAAAAGAAATTTGTATTTATGTATATTGCTGTCATTTTGTTTAAATGTTTGGCAGTTCAATTTGAAATATATATATATAAATATTAATTTTGTAGAAGGAATTTTACTCATTCTGGGAATGGGAGTCATCTATGAAAATAATTGAAACATAAATTTGTGATACGAATTTATTTTTCATTAAAATATATTATTAAATTTAATATATATTATTGATTTTGTTTGAACTTATCTTGATTTCATTTAAAATATATTCACATGCTCCACATACCCAATGGATATGTAATTTACAGGATATTTGGCGGCATGGCACGCATCTAAAGACGTCAGATAAAGGCGTGCAATGGGCGGAACCAAACGCGCGACGATATCAGCAAAATGTTTGCGACGTTTTACGTTGAGGCACGCGAAGAGGCTGTGTAAATTACAGCTTCCTTTTCCTCAACTTACTCTCACTCTCACACACTGTTACTCTCTCTCTGCCTCTCTTACGCGCTCTGTGCATGTTTTTTTATTTTTTATTTATGCGTTTGTGTTTGGGCTGCCTTTTGTTACTGTTCGCATATCTTTGAAAAGTTGGCGTGTGTTGTTGTCACGCCGGCTAGCATCTTAAGTTGATATGGTGTTAAGTATTGTTGTTGTTATTGTTGTTGCACTTGAAATGATGAACTGACAGCTGCTGCTGCTGCTGCTGGTGTTTCTCTCTCTCTCTTTGTGTGCGAGTAATGGCCAGCTTCAAGTGCTAAACGAGCTCTTTAAGTTGTTTAAGTTCTCTTCTTTTTTTCATATATTTCAGTCATAAAAAATCTTTAAGTTTCTTTGACACATATGTATATAGATTTTAATGATATTTGATGGAATGTCTAAATTTTAAAGATTTTTAATTATAATCTGAAATGAAGTCTATTCAGCAATAGATTGAATACAGTCTGCTGGCCTTGAGTTCATTACTGTTTTTCCATTTTTTTTATTATTTCTTGTTTTCATTGTTTGGTCCATCAAAAAATGTCCCAGGGAATTTGTGGCTGGCCTAAAATTTATCGATCAAACTGCAAATAGCATCATGGGGCAAGCTACATTAATGACTAAATAATTGATCGAATAGCTAACGGGCATAAAGAGGAATTAGCTGTTTTGTCAAAAAATACGAGACAGTGGGAGTGAGAGAGAGAAAGGAGAGGGGTGCAGAGACAGAGAGAAAGAGAGAGAGAGAGAGAGTGTGTGTGTGCTTTCAATTTGCTTGGCCCAAAAAATTATATTGGCTAAGCGGCTTATGTTTCTCCCCATGCCAGGCACGCACACATGTGCTAGCTTTGTGTATGTGTGTGTGTGTGTGTGTACAGCTAAGTGAATAAAAATCTTTTTGCACAATTCATTAAACGCAAATTATGCCCCAGAGATGGCAGCGGGTGGAAAGCGCGCAATGCTCTCTGCCGTTGCCGTAGCCGTTGCCCTTTTTTTTTGTGTATATTATTTGTTGCCACGCACACGCAAGGCATACAAATTCTATACAGACACAGACACACACATACACACACAGGCACACGCACACTAAATGAACGTAAAAGGATTCACACACACGTGCCTGTCCACCAGACGCTGCCTGGCACTTTGGTGTCTGGTCAAAAAGACAATGACCCCGGCAGCAACAACAGCAACAGCTAAAAATATTTAAAAAAATATATATAGAGGGCGCCAAGCAACAACAACAATAACCATTTTTATATAGCGCATTTACCTTGTGCAGTTGGGAAAAAAAAGTTAATAAAGCGCATTTGGCCAAGCGCAGCTGTCGAGCAAAGAAACAAAAACATAATAATACCCCATAGAAATATAAGCCTTGCTATGCGTTTATAACCCAAGTCCATTAAAATAATAGGCGAAACACAGAAATTGTTAGTTAAATGTGGCAAGGCTATAAAAGAAATTAATTACACCTCGAGGTTTTTTCAAATGGGCGTGGCAGGAAATTAAATTGCGAGCGAATGAAAAATGTTTAGAGATATTGGTTTGCTTTTGGTTCAATTTAAAAGCTAGACAATAATAGTAAAATAAATTAATTAATAATAATAAAAAATAAAAAAAATTAAAGCTGAATAAATAAAAAAATCAGCTAACATTTTAGAGTCAAATCCACGCTACTTGAATCATAAGATGTAAAAAAAACGTAGCATACTTTTTGGAGCACAATTCTAATGAACTGAACTAGAGCTACTTGTGTACAATATGTACAACTTAATAAATAAACAGAAAGAGAAAGAGTTAAGTGTAATTCTTTAAATTGTGTTAACTTACATTACAAATACTTTGTAAATTCATATTGTTGTTGTTGTTGCTGTCTTTGTTGTTACCTTAGCCTAGTCGAACACAACTAATCTGCAAGTCAATTTTTAAATGACATTTCATAACAGCTTTAAGCTGTAAGCTGTTGCAGTTGGCCATGTTGTCATGCAAATGTCATTGCTAAATATTCGGCCAAAAGGCAAAGTGTTTGACACGCATTGCGTATACGCAACGCTGCAATTGCTCAACAATTTGCATTGACGTCATGTGACACGTGGCAGCAGCTAGGAGCAGCAGCAGCAACAACAGCAGCAGCTACTGTCATTGTTATTAGAGGCTGGCAATACATTGATGGTCAGCGACATTTTGCTTTGTTTGTTTTTACAGCGCATTGAGTTTGCACTTTGGGGAGCGAATGCATTGTTTTTCAAATGTTGAGTCCATGCAATATTTATAAGCTGATTGCTGACAGCCATAATCAAGATCAACAGCAGCAGCAGTAGCAGCAACAGCAGCACAATTACAGTGCTGCATCAATAAGAGTTTAGCAGTGAGTGAGTGAGAGAGAGAGAGAGAGAGAGAGACTGGTAAAGGTAGCCTGATATAGTACATTTCCCCTTGGCTCACAATGTGTGACAATCAATGACAGTTCTGTCGCTTGCTTTTCTGTCACGCTGCTCAGCTACAGTCTCTCTCTCTCTCACTCTCTCTCTCTCTCTCTCTCCTCTCTCTCTCTCTCTCTCTTTCCACCTCTCGTCCCTGCATCTCTATGACATACTCCCCTATTCCCTCTCTAACTCTCTACCTCTCTCGTTGTCTTTCATTTGCCCCTTGGGTGCATTGCTGTGCTGCGGCGCATCATTTGTTGCTTTTGACGTTTTGCGTGCATTTAGAAAATTGGTATGGGAAAACTATTTTTCAACAGGTAAAAAGCAGGCTCTACCTCTCACCAGCTTCGCTGCCATCAGCCACGCCCCATTTGCCGGACCAAGCTCAAATTGTTATAGAAAATCAAATGGCCAAAGTACGCAAAGTTTTTTGTTTAAAGCTCAAAATGGAAATTGAAATTCCAAGGCGTCAAGCGGTTGGGGTTGGATGGATTTATATGTGAGTGTGTGTAGTTGTATATGTATGTGTGTGTGTGTGTGTGTGTATGTGTGTAGTTGTGCGTGTGTGTATCGGTTATCGGTTTTGTATTGAAACACAAGCTAAAAACGGGGCAACAATAAATTTTGCAGCGCATACTTCAAATGTCTAAATGCGGCAGCGATAAAAATTTCTTTATTGTGCCAAAAGCACACACACAAGCACACACATACAAGCACACACATGCAAAGCCACACAAGCACACACATGTATAGAATCGAGAATTTGCCTTTGAGCGTTTTACATTGCATTCTATTGCTTTTTTGGGTTTTTGGCTTTGACAGTTTTTGCAATTTATATTTATTTAGCCAGCTGCACACACACACACACACACACACACACACACTTATGCTAACAACTAGCCATTGGCTACTTGTGCATAAATTAAGATAATCGCGCATCGCATTTGCTGCTTAGCATGCCATTGCAGCCATGTGTAGCTTGTAGCTCTGACCTCTATTAACTGTCAGCTGTCTGGCTTAGAATTTATGCTCATATCAAGTTTCTCTGGCAGCTGCTTGTTTCTAACTAGCTTTAATTTGATGCCATTCAATTGTCGCGCACTCTCATCCTTCACTCTATGCCATGCCATGCCAAACCACTTCACTCCACTCTATGCCACGCCATGCCACGCCATGGCCACTTGACCATTGTTAATTTGTGCCAATCAGGCTAAATGACCATAGCTCATCATCCAGCGCTGGCCATATTTTGAGTGGGCCATGTCAATTGGCGGCTTGAGCTGTCAACGACGCTAATGAATTGTTTGTAGCCAGTGCTAATCAATGAGCCACAGATTTTAGCTTAAGCACTGCAATGCTTTAGCATCAATTTTAAGCTCAAAATTTAAGGCAGCTCTACAAGCTGCAAAGCAAACATTATGACGGTTGACCATAGAAAGCAGATGCTTATTGAGCCAACTGCTAACCACTAAGCACGACTTGCAAAACCATGTAAATTATTTGCATAAGTACTGGACTAGCCAAAGAGACACACAGAGAGACAGAAAGAGAGAGGGAGATCGAAGTTGGGTTCATTGTTGGCCTGAGGCACGTGCTGCTCATGTTTAAGCACACATTTAAACACACACACACACACATACTGTGATCATGACCTCGGCCATTAGCACAGACCGTCTTTCCCTCTCCCTCTCCCTCTCTCTGTCTCCTTCTCTGTTAGTCGTCCATTGGGGTCTCCTTATTATTTTAATGGCCATTTTACTGTGTCGATTTCGAGTTGTTTTTGCCTGTGCTGTCATCCTCGACCGTAGACTGCATAGACAGGCCATGATTTTAATACCAGTTTAATATCATTTTTTTTTTTGCCACGCTTTAGCCAAAATAAATACGTGCTCAAATGCTGGCCAAATGCTGCTCTTATTTAATCTCAATAATTTGACATATTCGCAATAATGCAGCAGCTACAAATGACATCGTCTCATTGCACAATATTAAAAATAAAAGAATATTTATATATATGTATATACATATATAGAGAAAAGAATCGATCGAATCTTATTGTTTTATAAGTGACATGGACATGGAGAGAGAAAGAGAGAGAGAGAGAGAGAGAGAGAATGAGAGAGCGAGAAAGAGAGCGAGAGGGAGAGAGCGAAAATCGAAACTATTACCAATATTACAATTTAAATATTAGTAAAAATATTTCAGTAATCACAATATAAAATTTACAGCTAAAAAAATGAATAAAAAAAGTACAATTAAAATGAAAAAATATAAAAAATAAAAAAAATTACAAAAACATTTTTTTTTTTAATATAAAATTAAAATTAATATAACAAATATTCATTGATGTGCAATTAAAATAATTATCTCAACATTTACTTAAAAATGCTGTCAGCAAAAATTTAAAGCTTTTAGTTAGCTTTCAAGTAAAAAAATTACATTCACGTGCGTAATGTACCTGATTAGACACATTTGCACCGAAAATCAACTCAATCCAATTGACGTGTATTCGATATACTTTGTGTTAAGCTGACGCAGTGAATATAAATGTCCGATAAGACGAAACAACAACAAAAATTAGTAAATAAAAAAATAAAAAAAAACCTGTGTGAAATTGTGATAATTTCGCATTGTTTATTACCTTGAAAAGGCAAACACGCGATAATATTAGGGACTTTTGGTAAATATATACATATATATATAAATATATTCCATTAGAAATTGCTTTAATAATTGAAATATATAGCAAATAAATATGTATCAAGGCAAATGTATGCCAAGCACTTTGCGCTGCCAAACAATAGATGGCGCTAGTTGAGCTCTTGCACTTCAAAGTTTATTTACGCTTGGGAGATTTCCATTTCATTCGGGTTCATTTCGCTGAATTCAACTTTCCAGCACTTCCGGGAATAATTGTCCTTGTGTTTTTATTTTTATTTTTATTTTCTATTTATGTTGTTGTTGTTGTTGTTGTTGCTGTTCCTTACAGTTTGTCGCGCATATTAGGAAAGTTGTAGTGTTTTTTTTCATTTGTTTTTTGCTTTGGAAATGAGCGCATTAAAATAATTATTGCCGCTGCTGCTGCCACGCACAAATTAAATTTGTACGCGTGTAATTTATGCAATTTCTCCTGTCACATTTGCCCAGCATTCCAATTCAATTTATATAACATAAATTTAAGCATTGGTCTTGGGCATTGGGTTTCCGCTATGGCTTTGGCTTTGGCTTTGGTTTTGACTTTGGCTTTGGCCAAATGCAAATTGAACAAAACTTTGTCTTGCTAACTTTTCAGCATCGAGTGGCATGAGAATTGACAGTTTTGAATTAAAATTAATTAAAATTAAGGCCAAAGGGCGAACGCTTTAAATGTGTATATAGCTGCGCCTGCTTTACAAATCACTCTAATTATTTTGTTTATTATGGAATTCCCGTCCAACATTTTGTCTACAACTATAACTCAATAATTTGTTGGATTTCAATTGATATCCAAATTTTTATTTGCAATAAATAATATATAGAAAGAATTTCCAAGAATTTCCATCACATTTATGACATTTAGCCATAAACAAAAGTATTTATTCGGTTCTTCGGCTCCAGCGCTGGCGGCTGATGTGTTTGCAGTATCTCAGTGGAGCTTTCAGCAGCTTCAACTGTTGTTTCCACATAATGATTGTACATAATGTTCAGCAGTCCACCAACCAGTACTTGAATAGCAATATATATACATATATACATATATCATTATATTACAAGCTTTAGTTAAAAGCTCACCTGCAATAGCCCAGGCCAAAGTGCAGCCAAGCAGTGAATTATGTTTAACGATCTCCTGCAAGCCAGCATATAGCAAGGCTATGAACGTAATCGAAGTTACGATCATCCAGAAAATATGAAATATATCCTTGTGCTGTCTATGCGCTTTTAGTACGCCAAAAAGTTGTGCCATAGTCGCCGCAAATTGCAATAGACGTATTTCCTCCAATTTGTAATTCCCTAAATATAAATGGAAGCTTGCACTTGATTCAATGAATGAATATATATATATATATATATATATATGTGTATATGATTACAGTTTTGTATATGTGTATCTTACAGCGATAAGGCAGCGCATTTGTGGCCATTGTTAGACCAAATACGGAAAGGCTAATGCCAATTTCCATATATCGCTTAAGCGAAAACATGGCGATACAACGTTTCAAAGCAAACTAAACTCAATGATAAGCGCAAATCAATATATGTAGTATAAAGTTGATAGCATAATTATCTTTATTTGATTATTTACTCTCTCACACTCTCACACTCACTCTCTCTTCCTCTCTCTCCCGCTTTCCTTATCAACTTTATTGCGTCTTCTGTTGAAAATCAACTAAAGCCCATACTAATTCTGTACGGTTACATTTAACTGATCGTATGAAGGCAGCGGATCCTTGGTTTCTACAGTGGGATTTGGTACTTGAACTGTTTGAGCTGCTTCCATGTCCTTCCTGAGCTCCACATATGTCTGATACACGAAATATACCAAATATCCCAAAAGCGCTGTAATAAAGCAGTTTTATTTTTCCACATTGAGAGACTTTGTACTCAACGAAACAAAACATTCAACGACGGACTCACCTGTTAGGCCCACATTGACACAAAGCAAAAGCAATTGCAGCAGAAATTCACCAAAGTCGTAAAATTGGAATAATTCTTTACAGAAATAAACTAAATTGAAATAGCAAAGAAAACTAAAGAGACAACTTGAGACAATTAGCCAGAAGAGCACAAATTTATCTTTATCAATCGGATCCTTCTTGAGTAGGCCAAAAAGCAGCGAAACAGTTGCCATCAATTGCAGCGCACGCAAAATGGTAAGAAAATCGCCATCTGTATATCAAATATCAGACTATTGGCATTAGTCAGAATTGTATATATATAGTTATTACTTACATATATGTATATATAGTACATTACTTACAATCACGATAGTTATAGTTCAAATCTATGGCACATGTGGCTAGGGCCATGCCCATAGCAATCGGGCCACTAGCGATTAGACAGTGCTGTTTGGTTAACAACATTTCGATTCGGCACATGAAGACTTTC